>OV816031.1:92939682-93249466 GCA_929113105.1 Agrypnus murinus | reverse complement strand
CCCTTAATTTATTAAGAGCATAGGACGCGACCACGCTTTAAACGAATTGATCTTAACGTAATTCTTATTCTATTTCTCAAAAAACTTCTGTAGTAAAGAATCAATTTCTCTTTGTTTATCCTACCGTCTACCGTGCATTACCTAATCGAACAGAGAAGGGCACTCGACTGCAACTGGCGGCCGATAGCGTCCAAACTCACCGAAGCCCTCACGTAGGCCACGAAATACATACGAAAAACATAAATCAGTTGCCCAACTATTTTATTACAAGAAATGAGCGACGTTAGTATGTGTAGCTTATATCGGCGATTTTAATTCTTTAGCACACGTCAAATGTACATTTAGAATTCGACAGTATACGACAAAGATAGTGCATTAGCCTAATATCTGAGGGGAACTGAGATGAACAATGCAGCTTTTTACTTTAATCTCGTTATTGTTATTTAATTAAACAAAAATTGCATAAAATAGAATTATGGGCAATTACCTATATGTTTATTAGAAGGAAGTACTTGATGCAGTTCAATTAAATGTAGTTAGTTTAGAAATTAAATGTTTTACTACATATAGTAACCAAGTTTTGCTTTTAATGCCATTTATTTACACAAATATTACAAATTTGTTCAGTTTAACATGTTTCATCCATTCTACAACTCTTTAACTATCCAATTGATTTTGTTTTTTTTTCTAATAAACATTTTGTTTGCTACATTTTCAGTTTTATAAAAATACAAATAACTCAGTCTATTGGGCCGGCGGTGGACGAGTGGTGTCAGTGCATCACTCGTGTTCCAAGGGTCGTGGGTTCGAATCCCACTTGGGGCGGCGGGATTTTTCTAATTGGAAAATTCCGCCACCTCAACTATGGATGTGTGTATTCGTGTTGCATGTTAGATGGGGGACAGATGACCTTAGCAGTTGGTTCCCCCGTAGTGTAGGCGTCAATAAAAAAAAAACTCAGTCTATTTCCTTCTGATGTTTCGTATGTATATAGTAGAGTCAATTTTTGCAAAAAACATGCCTAAGTTCTTATTTTTTACTATCTAAAGATAGAGACTTGAAATCTTTTGTAATGCCTTCAGTACTGGACCAATATAAAATGTAATATGTTTAAAATAGGGGCACGCCCCTTCGGGGGGTTGAAACCCCTATTTTACACTCAAACATAACTCGGGAAGTTTTCCATCAACTTGAGCGAAATTTATATTGGGGGAGTTTTCGGGGTTTTCGATTATGAATTCAATGAGAAAATTAAGAAATACAAAATGGCGGACCTAAAATGGCGGTCTTTGAGATTGGAAATGCGATTTACGCCGTCTCTATTGATTTTAGAGAAAAATGCAAAGAGCCAGAAAGTGTTTAGAATGTTATTCTGCATAGGAATACGTAATTCCGGTTACCTTATTATGCAACCTCTTCACTGAGAAGCCAACTAGGTGAGAGTGAAGGGGGTTACATAATAAAGTAACCAAAATAGTGTATTCCTATGAAAGATCACATTCTAAACACTTCTTGACTCTGAATTTTTCTCTAAAATTAATAGAAACGACGTAAATCGCATTTCCAATCTCAAAGACCGCCATTTTGGGTCCGCCATTTTCTATTTCTTAATTTTCTCATTGAGTTCATAATCAGGAACCCCAAAAATCTCCCAACATAAATTTGCCTCAAGTTGATGGAAAACTTTTTAAACATATATTACATTTTATATTGGTCCAGTACTAAAGGCATTACAAAAGATTTCAAGTCTCTATCTTTAGATAGTAAAAAATAAGACAATGCAAAAATTTACTATACTAGGGCAGAGCAAAGGGGTTCATAATAAGGTAATCAAAATAGTGTATTCCTTTGCAAAATCACATTTTAAGCACTTTTTGACTCTTTCGGTTTTCTCTAAAATCAATAGAAACGGCGTAAATCGCATTCTCAATCTCAAATGCAGTTATTGTAGGACCGCCATTTTGGGTCCGCCATTTTGAATTTTTCAATTTTCTCATTGGATTCATAATCACCGACTCCAAGAACCCTCATAATATAAATTTCGCTCAATTTGGCTGCGTTATTAAATTAGGGGTACAAAATGAGGTTTCACAAAATTGACTACTACTAGGGCAGAGCAAAGGGGTTCATAATAAGGTAATCAAAATAGTGTATTCCTTTGCAAAATCACATTTTAAGCACTTTTTGACTCTTTGAGTTTTTCTCTAAAATCAATAGAAACGGCGTAAATCGCATTCTCAATCTCAAATGCAGTTATTGTAGGACCGCCATTTTGGGTCCGCCATTTTGAATTTTTCAATTTTCTCATTGGATTCATAATCAGCGACTCCAAGAACTACTGACTCTACTAATATGGACGTTAGTAGAAGTAGTCGTGACGCAGTACGCGCCTTGTAATGATCATTTAATGTGGGATAAGCGTGTCCTGTCCTGTCGCCTAATTTGAAATAAATTATTCAAATGGAAATAAAAGAAAATGAAAATAATTAATATCATATAAAGCAACAAAATGTATATTTAATTTATAAATTAAATAAATAACTGATAATTAATAAATGAAATATATCAATTAAATATAGAAATCTTTTATTTATTTTATTTATTTATTTATTTTTGGGCGAGGAATCAGGACGGCGGAGCATCCTTCGTACCTCATGGCACCGATTGCTATGATCATTTGTCCGACCCTACTAGAATTTAGCCGAATCTGGGGGAATTCCACCCCCAGTAGGGATCTTTATCGTGCCAAACATCGCATTGGCACGGGACCTACAGTTTTACTTCCTATCCGAAAATAAGGCATGTTTTAAATTTTTCTCCGCTATGAAAAATTACCAGCTCGGCCGGGAATCGAACCTGCGATCTTTGGATTATGAAGCAAACATGCAAACCACTAATCCACCGATCTGATCCATTGATCTTAAAACTTTTCACACAAACGTCAATTTCGTGATTTATTAGAAAATTCGGTATAATACGCATTCTTGGGAAGGCGACATCTCTATAATTACATATGTTAATACCTAGAAATATAAAACTGTAGGAAGGTGGTCATCCTAGTCGCGTGTGGTAGATCATTATGCTCTTTCCTAAAGTTTTATATTCTAAGGTTAATACCGAAAAGTAATTTTGAAAAATGAGAGACAAGATTTTATAGTCAAAAATAGTGTTGTTTTAATTAGTTACAGGTTTCTCACCGAGAAAACGTTTATTAGTTACACACCAATCTGCGAAGAGGGCGCTTCAAAAATGTCGCCTATTTTCAATGGTAAAGTAAATACATGGAGTTTCCGGTATTAATAATATTAAAGTATTTCATTTGAACTATTTAATTAAATTTGATTTATTTCAATAATACTCTACAAAACAACACAACTATTTAACAACGTAGTTACGCAAACAATACCATTTTACATTTATCCTTATGTAAAGACCCATTCTTACTTATACAGTGAGATCAAGAATGATCGTCCTGATCCTACACTACTTTCCACGAGCTTGATATCAATATTTATATTCAATTTTTAAGGTAAGGCTAGGAAAATTTGGAATGTAATTTGCACGCCACTGCTTTTCTTCTAACCTTCATGTGATGGATGTCAATACTGATATCGAGCTCGTGGAAATATTATAGAAATAGTATATTCTTGATCTCACTGTAGTACCAAGCTTTGAAGGTACTACTTCAAATGTATCTCATTTGATTGAGTCTTTCCGAGAGGTTGATAGATTGTGCCTTAACCTGTGTGTGCCTTATGGCTTCCCCGTTATACCTAATACGAGCAACAGTGTACATGAATTATTAATCAGTACATCTAAAATACTCAGAAAATAAATTGTTTGGGCCAATGGTCAATTATCAAGCTACCTAATATTAATATGTAATTCCAACAACTGTACCTTTATAATATTACTATTACGTAAGAAAGTATATAAGTTGTTTCTTAATTGTTAATTTATATTCTTTAATTGATGTTTCCTAATCTCATTGTTCAATCAATTCTTATTTTTGCCAATTGCAGACAGTCGCAGAAAAATATTGTATGAATACATGCGTAAATAGTTATTTATGTATTAAGGGCATAAAGAAGCTTTTATGGCCAGAAGCGTTATTTCTAGCCCGAGGCGTCAGTCGAGGGCTAGGAAAAGGCTGTAGGGCCATAAAAGCAAGTTATGCCCGAAATGCATACACTATTTTATGCACAGATTGTTTTTATCTCAAATCTATTATTGTGTAAAAAATATAATTAAATGAGTACGTAGGTTACATCAAGCCGCTGTACGTATACTTATGTGCATATATACGAAGTACGTTACTATAGTTACTATCTAAAATACTTAATTTCAGCTTATTTTCATTGGTGATAAGTTTACAAATTATATTAAGAACCAATCAAGTTCTACAAATACAGCTCTGACATTTAATTGACGTTTCATTATTGCCCGTCGGATCATAAAGAGGCCCTTGGGGCATAAAGACACAGTTATGTTTAGATAGATCTATCAATAATAGTCTAATTATAATGCATCTGTGCATAAAATGTCTTTTATTTACTCATGGGATTGTAAACTTCCCAAATTTTAAGTAGAATATTTAGATTTTACAATTTTTAAATGTCAGTAAAATGGAATTATCATTATAATAAATCGACTGTAAACTGCACTGATGATTATACATATTGCAACAGAGCCACCACATTCTACCGCATAATCTCTTTTAACAAAATTCCGCAAGAGTGCACATCGATCTTTGGCGCATTAGAGTCACTGCATCTAATCACCTAGACCAGCTGGTCGAGGTCGAGCAGCTGGACTAGGTAACTAGATGTAGTGACTCTATGGCGCATCTCAATACCTTATTGTTTTATTGGCACTGCCCAGGTAGCAAAGGCATGTAAAAATGACGTAAAGAACTGGCCACTAAGTGACGTAAATGTCGTCGTAGTATGACGTAAATATAAAGTGGTAATGACTTCCTAATGTATCAGACCAATGACATCATATGCTAGACGTTAATTTCATGTCTTACAAACACGTTAATTGACATCTTTTTCAAGTTAATACATATGTATACATATGAAACTACAAGTACTTTTCAAGGTTATTTATTGAAAAAATATAATATAATTATGTTGAAAGGTTGTATACTAAAAAAAATGAAAAAAATTACAAACAAGAATTTACTCATTAAAATTAAAGATAACATAGTTCAGTCTAGTTTCATCGACAATTGTCTCATTATTTCTAATCAATGACATCTAAAAAGTTACAATGTTTCCTTTAAAGACTTCAACGATAAATCAAATATATAATAGGCATCACCACAAAACTTTCCTTATAAGCCAAACCAACGCATTTGCCAAATATTTCTGTAATAGCCCATACTTTTAAGTTTTTCGTCACAAAAATGTTCACTTCCTAAACTTTCAAATCAATAATTGCGGGGGAGGTAAACTCCACATAAACGACAAAATAAAAAGTGACACTGACAACCAAGATGGACTGCGCGTGATTATCGCTTTAGCAACACCCACATCGATTGGTTGAAAATTTGAAAGTAGCGTCATTGTATTGCAGATAAGGAAATACCGTTGGAACTGATCAAATCTTAAAAATATACTAAAACACATATGATATTTGTACAAAAATAATATAGATAAATGTTTGTCTTTGCTGTAATAACACGCTTTAAACACATTGATCGTTTACAATAGCCTTACTGAAACATATACCATTCTAACCGTCAAAATATAACACAAACTGAAAAAAATATCTTCGAAATAACGCTAATATTACTTATGATACAAAATCCGTATCGCAGCTTTTAGTTTTTGACTTTTGAAACTGGTAAAATAATAATCTACAAATAAATCGGTATAAATAAATCTATTACCTAGAAACGACGACAATATGAAGTGATATGTGTCACGTCATTCTAATGTCATTTACTGGACGTTATTATGACGTACCTTTGCTACCACAGAGTGTGTTATACGATTTTCTTATATCTAGGAGCACTAAGAGGGTTGGTTTATTTCTTTCTTTTCTTTTCTCTATATTAACTGTTTTTATATCATTATTAATAATATACTATATTATTAGTAATATTAGTTGTCTATGTTGTCTAAGCATGGCCTTTCTGTCCGAAATCCGTCGTTTTTCTGGACTTTATAGATGCTATTCAATTCTGTTTTATTATACGACCACACTATTAAGTCTTTCTATATTATAGTATATTATATACCAAGGTGGTGAAGACTGTTATTATTGACCGAGCACCAAGATTAACCTAGGTTAAAAATGGATAAATTCAAATGTTTTGAGAATCCAGGGATAGCTGTTTAACAAAAACTTGTGCAACATAATTTTGTATACCCAGGAGATTGTCTTTAACGTATTTGCTGCTTGAAATTACCTAACACGATAAAATTATTTGAATAAAAATGCCATTAGTTATTAGTGGAAATGTCAATCTGCATCAGACTACTTGATTTTTGTTTTATTAGTGGAAAGGCGAATTTGCATTCCTGTGCTACTTGATTTTTACAAGAAAAATTTTAATTTTTAATTTTTGCCTTAAATTTGGCTAGTAATGGAAAAAATAGTATATACACCACGGTGGTGAAGACATTAATAGGCCTCGCACCTTATTCCGCTCGGGGCAAAGCCCCTCGCGAAATAATCTTGGTGCTCGGTCAATAATAACAGTCTTCACCACCTTGGTGTATAATATACTATTATACACTAGATATTATATAGTTTGTAATTGCCTTGTATGCTATACGCTAAATAAATAAATATTAAACTGGTCATACATTCTCCTATAGTTCTGACAATGGATTTTACTACCTTTTTCAAATAATGGTATAAATCTTCAATCTTCAATTATTTGGAATATTGTCTTCTTCTAATAAACATGTATTAAATATTTTTTAAATATTTCTTTAGCCATTCTTGGGCTATTTTTGACGAGTTTATAGCGGAATTACATCCAAGCCCTGCAGTACGTCAATGTTTATCCCCAGCAGAACTTGTTCTATTTCTTTATAAAACTGAAATCAATAATTTCAAATGTATAATATCGAGTCAACAAAGCAATGATAATATATTGTTGGAAATACAAATTTACGCTCTGCAAGCTGTATTTAAAAATCATGTGTGGCTGTTTTTAGTACATGAAATAAAATACTGTAAATAAGTTTCGGTGTGGTACAACACGCCACTAACTTCAGTTTTTAGCACCATCGCAGGTAGTAAATATTTTTGCTCTTTCTGTATATAATATGCATAGAAAACCTTATTTACACCCTCATCTTGTGCCACAAGATGTCACTTATCTTGTAAACGTACTTTTGTAAATATGAATATCAAAACATGCTGTTTTGAAATTTATTAAACACAACTATTATATAAGAGTAAAAGTTTATTTTTTATTATATTTTTTAATAAGACTAAAAGATGTATGTAAGAACAATAATACAATAATTACTTATTATTAGTATCAGATGTCATGTTTTCTTTATGGTTTGTGACTTAAATAACTTTACCGGTATTGTTTATGTCATCCCATCAAAAACTTAAGAATGTAGGATAGGTTATGTTTATCATAAGTTTACTTTTATCTACAAATTTAAACGGAATTCCTGTTTGATCAAAAGTTAACTGTTGTGTTTACTGTTGTTAAACAATAGTTCGAAAGAGTATATAATAATATTATATACAGTTGATAGTAATTCATGGTGAGTATGAAAAGATTTATTAAAATTAATAAATGTCTCATTTGTAAAGGTCTAAATGCATTAATCCACATAGCATTTATGGTAAATACACTGAGAAGACTTAAATAAGTCTGCATACACAAACAAATTTAATATTTCTTTGTATTTTGTTATATGGCATTGACAACACAAACAAAAAGATAAAGCTTATTATAATGGTGATTATGAAAATAAAATACTCTTACAAAATCAAACTTTATTCTAGCAAAAGAAGTACAAAAGAAAATAAAATGTACAGCTCAAAAAAGCCTCCATACATTGAAAGAATGAATTACATAATATCAATATACAGTGTGTCCACAGATTGAGTTCACAAGAGGAGAAAAATTTTTATTTTTAGTTTTATCGAATAATGTTGTTGTTGATAAAAAATTTTGCTTGTTGTAAGACCCCAGAAAATTAAAACAAATTCACGTTTTATTTTACCTGCTTTATTTTATAGTCAATTTTCTGTGAAACCATATGAAATTTTGCACTAAGTTCAAAACTTTAACAATAATCTAGTGGTTAAATCAAATACGGAATTGATAGCTAAGGCAGTAGCTGCATCATCGTCTTCACCGTACGCCTTTTTTGCATTCTTTTTATCTTCAACAGACCCCGTCTCATTGAATTTCATTATTCATTTTAGCACTTTACAAGGGAAATTCTTTGTTGAAGAATTAACATTGTGACACAATGACAATTTGAAAGAATTATTGATCAATAATGACATAAACATCACCCACTACATTATTGTTAAAGTTTTGAACTGCAAAATTTCATATGGTTACTTAATTAAATCATGGACACACTGTATAACTATTTTTTTTAAGATTACCTCCCTCTGCTTTTATAACCTCTAACATTCTTTTTTATATACCATTTAGCAATTTTCTGGTTACTTCAGGCTGAACAGAGATGTCCACTCTTGTGTTATGGCTTATTTTAATTGATCTTTGTTTCTAATATTTATTGATGTTTTATGTGCATGTTTTTGTATCACAAAAGCTCTATTATAGGATTCATGTCTGGCCTGTATTGTGGAGGTGTATGAAGCTGATTCGGGACTTTTATAGTAACCATACTTTAACCCGATGTGCTATGTGCTTGGGTTCATGTCATGGGTGTGCCGATGTTTCATCATAACACATACATTTAATTTTGAACTCTTCATTCTTCTTTCTGCATACCACCATTTTCCCATCTGACCCAAAAATTAGATTAGGTTAGCTAACAGTTAGCCTAACCTAGAGTTCCTGCATGAAAACTTGAACTGTGTTATTTTAGTCAGTTTTAGTCAGGACTCGGATGTCAAAATCTATCTCTTTCTAGGCCAAAACTAAGCTGTCTGAAACAGAGATATTTTTTGTCTCTTTTTACTTTAGTGACAAAATTCAGCAGTTGTCAGTTATAAGTTTTAGGTTATGCTTTATGTCATGTTTATTTTTATGCATGTAAAAGTTTTTAATGTGCACATTATCATTTATTGACTGTTTGTAGAGAATTTTTAAAATTACTACAGGTTATAGTACATATTATATCAATTTTATATCTAATAATTTACGACAGCTTTTAATAAAGTATTAACTGTACCCAATTTCAGATTGATGTAATTGTTATATTGACAGTTTAATTTATTTTTCATGATTACCAACCTTCTAATAAATAATAAACTTTTTCATTTTTATTTAATGCTAAAGACAGAACACATGATATCATGAAATCGGGCATTTACCGTTTAAATTGTTCTTTTTGTAGTTCGGTATATATTGGGCAAACACTTCGAAATTTTGACATAAGATATAAAGAACACGTACGTCATTACAAAAATAAACATCCTGAAAAATCTAATTATGCCAAACACCTTTTAGAACAAAATCACACAATGACTCCTCAAAATAATATTAAATTCCTACATTTTTGTAATAACAAACGCAAATTAGACATTTTAGAAGCCTTTGAGATATACAAACACAAACTCAGGGTACCTTTAATGAATGAACAACTTGAGCTCAGTAATTCTCCGTTACTGGAAGTATTAGATATTTAATTCTGAGTATTATTATTATTTTATCTAGTTACCTATTTTTGTATCTACCTTAACGACGTGTTTGTTTATAATTATATTACCTTTGATAATGACAGCATAGCTGTCGAAACAATATTGTCAGGTTATATTTTAATAAAACTGTGAAACTTTTACTAATCTTTATTTATTTCATTCTAATAAATAGTTTCAAAATATGAAATGGCACTACTATCCATTTTTTTTCTAGAGTCCTCTGACTTTGAAAGCGTATTGCTCTGGAACTACTGAACCGAATTAAATATTTTAAAAACGAGCAAATATTAAATTCATTTCTACATACTACAGTATGTAGAAATATTATATTTCTAACTGGTATACTTTTGTTTTTATCGGACGCAATAAAAGGTACCCATTTTTAGGGACAATTTCATTGAAAGTAAGTTCACTAATTCTTTCTCAGAAAGTATATGTCATATATCTATGAGATTTTTGTATGGGTTAGAAAGGAACCTTGCGGTTCTTATGCTATTAATTTTTAGACAAAAAAGAGTTTTATTTAAGATTTATGTGAAAAAATAGGAAACTATGCGTTCTTGTTTATTAATAGAGATAGCGTCAAATTTTTTTCGCTAAATCAACACTTTTCATGTGTAGACATTATTGTTTTCAAAAAAATGTTCCTAATTTTAATAATAAAAATGCGGAAACAAAAAAACGATTTTTGATGACCAGCGGTTTCGACAAAAAATGGTTTTTTTGTTATTGCACTTTTATTGTTAAAATTCGGAACATTTTTTTAAAGAAAATAATGTCTACATATGAAGAGTGTTAATTTAGCGAAAAAAATTTGACGCTATCTCCATTAATAAACAAGAACGCATAGTTCGCTATTTTTTCATATATATCTTAAATAAAACACTTTTTGCCCGAGAATTAATAGGATAACAACCGTAAGGCTTCTTTCTAACCCCTACAAAAATCTCATAGATATATGAAATATACTTTCTTAGAAAAAAAATATTTAACTCACTCTCAATGAAAGTGTCCCTAAAAATGGGTACTTTTTATTATGTATCGTCCGATAAAAATAAAAGTATATCAGTTAGAAATATGATATTTTACTGTTACATGTAGAAATAAATTTACTATTTGCTGGTTTTTAAAATATGTAATTTGGTTCAGTAGTTTTCGAGCAATACGGTATCAAAGTCAGAGGACTCTAGAAAAAAAATGGATAGTAGGTTAATTTGACATGCGTGACTTTACTTTAAATAACTCAGAGCTCAGTTAATATTTAGGAACTCTAGCCTAACCTAACTTAATAAAGGTTATATACAGACAACAAAATGAAATGATGAACAAGATTTTTTTTTTTTTTTGCTGTTTTTTGGCTTTGGAAACCACGTCCATTCGGCCAGTACATCTATCTATGTTTGAATTACAATATCATATGATATAGCTTAAAGATAAAACGTCGACAAATTCCAGGGGTATCTTGTTTGTACAAAATACAAATAATGATATAATGAATTAGTATATATTACTAAATTAAAATGCAAATTTGATGCCACTGTCAAACTACTTTGTTCCATGGTGTAATATTAATTTATTATTACATATATGTATGTATATACATACCCACATACATACATACACATACATGAACAAGATAAAAGTACCTATATGGATTTGTTTGATATAAAAAAAAACTCAAACTAAATATACCGCGAGTATTTCTTGAAAGTATGCACTTCAACAATTATTCTCAAAGTAAATTTTATTTAGGAAATAAAGAGTTTTATAATATCGGCTATTACACACCTTTTGACGACATTCTTTTTTTTAATATTGATTAATTAGTCGTTACTAAATATTTTGTTATGTACTGACTACTATCCCTTCTCTTATAATTTGTAAAGAGAGTTAATTCTCCTGTAAATTTAAATTTTCCCTTTGTTGGAATGGGCTAACTTAATGAAATGTTTAAAAAAAAATAGTTTTTACAAACTGCATGATATCACCATCTATTATAATTCGAAGATTGATTGAAGTTCGGTTATTTGGATCAAACTGTTAATGAAGATATATTTTGGCTCTGTTAGCAAAGAGTGTGAGTACCTTTCATACAACTTACAAAGGTTTGGGTTCAAACCAATGGCAATCTTCGAATTTTGAATTTTCAGGCAGTGGAATCAGAAATCGTGCGGGACACCGATCCATATAATCAAATTTATAATTTTAAATACAATCCTATATAGGGTTGTGCATAATAATTGATTATCGGACGTTTTATTATTCTTTTTAAATAATCAATTCATTGAATAATTGACTATTCACTGATTAACTTTTTTTTTGTAAGATAGTAATGAGTTTTAAAATAACTAGGTACTACTCCTCCTTC
This sequence comes from Agrypnus murinus, assembly GCA_929113105.1. Taxonomy (NCBI): domain Eukaryota; kingdom Metazoa; phylum Arthropoda; class Insecta; order Coleoptera; family Elateridae; genus Agrypnus; species Agrypnus murinus. The sequence goes on along the minus strand of OV816031.1, from coordinate 93,237,276 downwards.
TCTGTCCATCATCCTTCGTAAGGACGTGGTGGCATCATGATGTTTGCGCTATCGTTTTGGACCATGTTTTCCTGTCTTGCGCTTGGTGGGTTGCTTCTTCGAATGTGTATCCCGTGGCTGATTTCTCTTCCTCTTCTGGTCCTCTCGCTCTTTTGCCTTCGACATTGCCTTCCACAATTAGTCGTTCCATGGGGTCCCCACTTTTTGCTAAGTGGCTGAAGTAGAAGAATATTTCTGCTTATTGTTGTTGTGAGTCTTTTTGTCGTATTTAGCTCCTCTAGGACTGAGGGCATTCCTACAGTGGGCAGTTCAAGGTATTCGTAAAATTCTTCGATATACCCACATTTCGAAAGCACTTATTCTCTTGGCATCTGTTTTCTTGACGGTCCAAGTCTCTGACGCTTAAGTGGCAATGGGGAATATGAGCGATTTAACGAGTCGCAGTTTGGTATTTCTTGTAATACTGGTGTTTTTCCATATTTTGGTCAGTTTGACTGCTGCTCCATATATTTTAATTTTCCGAAATCAAATTAATTAAAAAATATTTTGAATATATGGGAATTTGATGCTTATCAGCATCTCTTTTGTTTTAGATATACAGTAGAACTCTTTAATCCGAACTTATAAATGCAAGGCTAATTCGTGTTAACGAGGAATTCGGATTACTGGATATTCGAATAAAAACATTGCTTTATGCCATGGTACTTTATTATAAAGAACTTAACTTATGTATTATACTAATTTTTTTACAAAACTTATTTTTAATTAAAAAAACCAGGAATTTTCTTGCTTTAAGCTTTCTCTTTTCTCCTTCATAGCGCTTGCACTTCTTGATCGTAATATCAGTGTTTTTCTGTTTCCTGTATTTTTTCCTATATTTCTTTATATCGGTGATAAACCAATCGTTAAAACATTAGCCCCAGTATAATTTAATTGTTGAATAATTTCCACTTTCTCCGATAGTTTTAATAACATGTTTGCATTTTGACATTTTTTAAATGAGATATATTGTATATAAATTGTTTATAACAAAATTTAAAAAAGTTTTTATTTATGGCGCCTTTGTGATGGTATCAGTTACTATATTATTATAATTATTAATCATATACCCTTCTACCTTACAGTGTAGGGTTTAGTTACTATATTTGGGATTTTTTTTACTCTTTATATTAATAAATAAAAATAAAAGTGTTTGTTGATCTTCGTAGACTTTGTCTACACCCGATGTGTCATAACAGTATCAGCCAACAAATCGCCTTAGCAACCTGCTATAATCTCATTTTTAATATTCACCTTCCAAAAATGCTACATGTTCAATTTTGGTATGTACTATTGCGAGATAAATAATTGGTACGTTTGAATTCTAAAATAAGCGGGTTTTTAGAAATTTCGGCATTTACACCGATCTTGACCGTTACAGTTTCAAATTTTATATTTTTATTACGGAAGAGAGTACTATGGTGAATGTCCTATCTAAACAGGAAAAATTTACCGTGCCGATTATCTCGCAATAGTACATAAAACTTTCTTGTTCAGATTAAAGAGATTTGTTGGAATTAAAGAGGTTTGTTCGGATTATAGCTGGTAAATGTTGCTGTTCGGATTATGGATTTCTACTGTATTCATTTCTTTACCCTTTTTTGAAATAATCGAATAATTGGTTATATTTTAAACAATCAGTCAATCAATTATTCTTTTTAATCGGTTTTTGATTATTGATTTATTATGATTATTGAAGTTTTGCAATAGTAAATGATTAAGATTAGGAGAGTTTGTGTAGGAATTTTAAAATACATGAAATGCTTCAAAAACATTTCTGAATAGCAGAACTATTTCTGACACATTTCCATATTTTCAAAATAATACTGAATTATTTTCGAAATTCCGAATATTTCAAAATGTTTTTAAACGTTGGAAATGCCTGTAACAAAATGTTGAAACACATAACAAAATAGAAACCGCTCAGGCCAAGAGAACGACACAAATACAGGATTAGATATTGGGATATGGTAATCGCAAACCTAAGAACTATGGGTATAAAAGACTGGACACAAAAAATAAGAGTCAGAAATGAATAAAGGAAAGTAATAAAAGCAGCCAAGGTAAAGAAGAATAGAGGAATAATTGGATTATAAATATTCCAGTGGAAGGAGCCATAATCCAAAGAATTGCAAGGGCCAGAAGAAGAATATTTGATAAGTTGCCTAAAATTCATTAGGTTAATTTTGGTAAGTGATAGTTCATGCTGCAGCATGCTCTCAACATGTGGCATTGCTGGCCTGAAGTGTGTAGGTGGTGGCCGGAGCAAAGTGACCAGGCAAGCAGTTGACTGTTGAAAATGGATTCTCTTCTTCTCTTGTGTCTTTTGGCCCTATACACAGAGAGAAATGTATTTAAATTTCATCAACAATTGTGTGGTATTGTAAAACAAATTGGTCTTAAAAAAGTGACAGGGACAATTTGTATAAAATTATAAAATAAGATTGTGTTATTTAGTTTGTCAAGATTTTTTAAATAATTTTTTCAAGTTTTTACAATTAGTGTATAAACTCAAACATATTATTTTGTAGAAGTCCATAATAATTTTGTAGAATAAAATGAATAGTAGTCTATAAGTTTCCATAACAAATTGTGTTACTTACTAAAACAGAATGTGTACTGTTGTTGGATATAACTTTATACAAAAATTGTCCACATTTATGTGTTTTGTCCATTTCTTTATGGTTATAATTAAAACAATTGTGTTAAAGAATTTTCAAAACTTATTGTATTTGGTTAAAGAAGTTGTTCATAAAATTTTATAAATGACCTGTATTTATTCTTATAATTGTTGTACTGGTTGTACCACAATTGTTTAATAGCATTTAACACAATTACTTGTTCACATTTATACAAATTGTGCAATACTCTGAAACAAATATTCTATACAGAAGGTTAGGTATCACAAATAAAATATATATTTTTACATATATCTTTATTGTAGAATATACATATAACACAAAGGTTTCATCAGAACAGTGACTATATATAATTTATAACTAAGTATATCCATGAGCTCATCAAAACATTCAAAAATGCTCAAAAACATCCTCAAATCAAAAAAATAAACATATTGATGTATTAACAGGCATGACGGATTGTTATAAAATACATTCCTTTTATTGTAGTTAGAACACATGGCAGGTAAGAATGTAATTTGTCCACCCGATAATTTTCCAATGTTGTATTAAGTTTTGGTAATACAACAGAATAAGCATGAAAATGTCTATTGAATGAAATAGTTTGCAAAATAGTACACATCAAATGCAGAATACCTTGGTACAAAACTATATGTTTTATTAGTCCAAAAACTGGAAATTGATTTTTCCACTTAGTAATAACAATGAAATTGGGTTCATAATTTGTACCTAAATGATTTGCCCATGGAACTGTAAATAACTGATCTTGATCCATATTTGCAAAATAAGTGTTGCAAATATCCTCTGATAATAATTTTGGAGGGCCGTACTTGTCCAAAGTGCTATCTGTGAAATTTAAACTGTGACAAAGACGGAGTTGAGATTTAAACATTAATGTTTGTAATGGGTTTTTTAAGGAACAGGAAACATTTGCAGTAAGCTTCGATTCACGATGCTTTTGTTCGGCTCTCATGGACCAAATATGATGCAAAGGACCTGACTGGCATAATATTAGAGGGTAGTGTATCAAGTGATGGTGCTTTGGTTTCAGATGACCAAAAAATTTCAGATAGAGTGAATTGTGTTCATCAACTAGAATTTTGAGCCTATGAAAGTCATGATTGTGTATAACTGGTGCAGTAACAATGTCAATGATTTCACGAAGTTTAATCCAAATTTCCCACATTTCAAATCCTACTGGTATCAAATTGCCTATAATAAGACCTAAATAGCGAGTAAAACATAGCATCTCCGATGCAGACATTTTAATTGAAGAAGCAAGTCTTTCTGGGGTAATAGGGGGTGGTTTGTTAGAATTTTCTATATTAGTATATTTAAAAAGCTTAAGTTTCGAATTAAGCGTTTCAAGAGAAAAAAACTTGAAATCAAAAATGAAAGTTTTTAATAAATTGGTTAAATCATAATTGCACACTCCCTCAAAGAGATCGTGCATTATGTCCACTGTGAAATTAGTAGTTGCATGAAAATCTGGTAAATTGTGCCAAACACAATTTTCTTTTATTCCTGTAAGGCTAACATTGTTAAGTAATAAATCATTTTGATAAGATTCCACAGTTCGCATTAAATTATCATCCTGACAAGTCATCATTCTTGATAATTTTTTGTCTGCCTTACAAAATCTACATGTATAGTTAGCTGAAAAGCTTTCTGTGAATCCTAAGATGCTGTGAATACCTAAATTGTCTCCACATATAAGAGCAACTTTGAAATAAACAATTTCATCGTCTTTTATTCTAATTCCTTTCTCCTGTAAATATCGTAGTTCTTTGATTAATTCTAAAAAAATTGAGTTTCCAAAATTTTTACGACAATTTGAATAAAATAAAGCAAATAAAAAAATATTACTTAATTTTGATGTTATATGAGGAGGCAAACATGGTAATGAGATATACACAGCTCCTAATTTGTTAACTCCGGCATGAGACCCGAGAGGATTTCCTATTTCGTAGTCATCAAAGAATAGAAAGAGTGGGAAAACGATCTTGTTCTCATAAGTTGCCTTTTTTGATTTCCATAGTTCACATTGGACAAAGTTGCTAATGATGGAATTTTCTTTGGACAAGTTTAACAAATAATATTTCATGTCATTATAAATATTATCCTTACTTAATAATTTTCCTAGAAGATCGACTAATGAAAGCATTTTAAAGTTTACAGAAGTTGGCTCCAAAATTATTGTTTCATTTCTTTGAGTCTTTTTCATAACCTCTCCTACTGACACTGCTCTAGCATCAACAAATATTCCCTCTTTTTTAAACTTTTTCACGCATTTGTATTCACTCTTAACTTCATCAAAACAATTTTCAAATGAGCAAAATATTTCCTTGATAATTTTTACATTTTCTGATGTTTCAGATAATTCTTCCAATCTCTGGAGTATAATGTTTTTCAATGAATTTATGAAACCTCTACACATTATATCTTCTATATTTTTTATAACTGACTGAATAAATTTTCGAGGAACTAGGGAATTGTTATACATTTCTGTTACAAAATTTAAAATATCAGTCTTAAAACCTTCAATCTGAGCTAATATACTACAGAAATTATGTTCATGTTCATTGCTTTTAAGGCAATCATTGCCAGAATTAATTTTATCTTCTATGTAACATGACTCATTTGAGCTGTCGTTTCGTGGTTCCCTGTTGTCACTATCATCAGCAACTGGTTTACTTTTTTGGTGTAATGTTTGTACCTCATGGCTATTAAGATGTTTTCGAAAGGAATTAAAAGTATTGAAAATTCTAAAGCAACCGTCTTGTTTACAATGTAAAATATGATTGTCTTTTAACAGATGATCACCTCTCAAATGTTTTATGAGCTCATGAACATAGTTAAAACTTGAGGAACATTTGAAACAATTCATATTTTAAAATGAAATATCTACAATATATAGGCAACTTAAATTCTTAATGACAATTGTAAAAAATGACAAGGTAAACTTGGGAATAAAACAGTGAATTTAAAAATCTAATTATTTTCTAATGACATCTGCACATCAGCAATGAGACTCTGCACAGAAGAAAATCTCTTGTCGTGATCAGTGCTTATTTTATATATACCTTGCTGCAGAAACATCCACGAAGGTTCTGATTCTGGTGGGTAACTCGCATTGAGGGCATGAAATGCCTTGAAGCATAAGTCCACAGCTTTTATTGCAGTTTCTACCTTGTATAATACCTTATTTACAGATACATAGCATACATAGTTTTCTAAAGCAGTACCCACTATTATGGGTATTGGTTGTGCAGTTATCTTTAGGGTGTTATATTTATCCAGTCTGTTCTCCAGTGTTGTAGGTAGATCTACAATGTCCTGAAATAAAAATATGGTCATGTACTTCTGGTACAAAATTGTAACACATTTCTAGACACAAAGCATACAAGTGTTATAGGACGTATTACAATAATGGACTGTTTTCATAATCTAGACTTATAAGTAAATAAAGGTATACATACTTTTATAAAAATAATAAAACCATCCAATAATTCCTGTTTGGAGGGTTTCCAGTGCTTAATTTTTGCTTTGATTAAGGGAACTTGCAATAAGAGTGGCAGATACTTTAGAGCAATAAGTTGTATTATGTCTAGAAAATAAGAAAATACACATTATTACATCAAGGTAGAACTGATTAAATGCTTCTTACCATCTGTTACTTCTTTTGGTTCTCTGAGCAGCAGCTCCTTCAAATAAGAATCTCTCTTTTTCTGTAAATTACTATAGATAATTTTGGCAACAACTGGCCAATAATGAAACAAACAATTTTCTTTGTCTTGGAATAAATAGTTGAAGTCACTGTTCAACTAAAAATAAAATTTAATTATCTGCTGTCCTCCAAAGAAAATATTATATACACACTTTCATGCTAGAATTCTACTCAGTTTAATTGACTTCTAGTATTTTAAATATAATGGCACTTACCAAGATATGACCTATTTGTTTATTTAGGGCAGGATATTTCTTCATATATTTCTCAATCGTTTCATCTGTGGCATGAAATTGGAGTCTTCTTTTGGCAGTTTTCTGCCAATAATCCAAAAGTTGGTCGAGGGGCTCAGCGCTGTTCCTTAGCCAGCACAGATGATCCAGAATCTCATCAGAAGCTTCCTCTTCTTTGATATTTTCTTTATTTTGAATCGAATCTAAACATATCAAAAGTGTTTTCAAACAACATAAAATTGTGTTTTTTTTTTATTTACAAGAACATGAAGGTTGATTATGTGAAGGTTTCTGTAGAAGACCCGCTCTTTTATATATTTGTCTTTGGTGAACATAAGTTGACCACAGTTTGCCCCTAGATGCTACGACCTTTCCTTCTTGGCCTTTTGTATAAGGGATATAATAAATAGACGGATTCTCGTGAATGAAGATATCATTAATTTCTTGAGCCAGCTGTAGAAATCGTCGAGAAGAAATTCTAAAAAGAAATATCTGTAGATTAATTCAAACCATCACATTTTACGACAATAAAGAAAATTCCACATACCTTTTGTCACTTGAATTTCTCAATTCATTTTTAACTATCAGGTTACATAAGTTATTTCTCATAAATTTTGAATTTGGTCCATAACTTTTCCTTATTATCAGACCTTCTTCTGATGAATCTAATAGCTTTCGTACCGTCTGGAATAAAATTAATATAAATTACTCCTAACGCAGTAATAACTTCAAAGAATTTTACTTCTCTAGGTGCTGTTGTGTAAGCAGTAACAGAGGGTTCACTTACTGTTGCATTTGCGTTTTTAGTGTATGTTACATTTGGATGTAATCCATTGAAGTCAACGCTACTGCTTGCATTACTGCTTGCAACACTTATGTTAGAAATGGTATCTTCAATTTTAGTTTCGGCTTGGGTTTCGGTTAGTAAAGATAATGTCACAGGTTTTTCAATTGTCTGTAAATGAATATTATATTTATTTCAAACACAATCAATGGATAAATTGTATTACACGTTGAAGTAAGTATTCCTCATATTTAATGGAAAATTTCTTTCTTGTGCCAAGTATTGGAATGAGTTCTTTTATATCGTTTTCATTCAGAATTAGGAACGTGTCTTCATCAATGCTGTTTTCTGCAAAATTGTTTAGAAAGAAACAATTTCAATGCAGAATTTAAGAACCACGTAAAAAATTAAGAAATCAAAACCCACTGCAGATCTATGTAGAAACTTTAGTTTTAAATGGAAGTATTTAAGTTTTGCATCTTATAATAAAATTCTGTAATTTCATAAATTTAGTATGCTCATAACATACAGTATTGATAAAAAAACTTCGCTTTGGGTATGAATGTTTTATGTGTGAACAAAGGAAAAATAGCAAATAGCAATAAATCTTTGAAAGAAGGATATTTCCAAGGGGCATTTTTTTCTTGGCCATATTCAACACCACTAGCAGAAACTATGTAGCCCATTCTTACCAGTAAAGACATCGACAAGTGATGAGAAACCCCACTCTTCAAGAATTGTTTTTGTAAAATCCATTGGTACCTGTAAATATACGTAATGTCACTGTCAGTCTACATACAGGTGGCCTATTGTAAAGGGTTCATCCTAATCTTAAAAGAATGAAGTCTTTCGAAAACTCTGAGATTATACAATTTTTGTTTCGAAAAGAACACAAACAACCTTGAAATAATTTTTTGTTCACGCTACCTTCATCCCTGAGGAGAGGTGGAGATTCTGGGAATAATCAGGAAGGGTGTTTTGCGAGTTTAAAATTACTTAATTAAAATTTTACAAAATGTTCTTATAATCAATTTTTAACTTTCAATATCAAAATCAACTTTCAAATTATGTATTACTCAATTCCTATTGCCATTTAAAAATCTTGAATATATTTAGGAGGTGGATATAACTGGCGTTTTGTGCCTACTATATGGCTGCAGTGCCTTTGGTCTCTGAGGCGGGTGGGGGGGGGTAACTCCCAGTCGGTACACCACTGTTAGTGTTCTTGATATAAATATAATTAACAAGTAAACAAAACCGCCTGAAATTGTACGTCTACTGACAATAATACAACTCATTTCAAATAGTTCAGGAGCTTTTGTTTCTCATTTAATCCGTCAACAAGTGTACCTATTCTTCCTCTAGTAAAGATAACCTGGACAAACACTGTTATGTCCCCCCCTCGAAACAAAATTTTTTTTCGTGCACCCCATAGACGTTAGAAAATAATGCAAAAATAAGTGGAAAAATATTTTTTTTGAATTTAAACCGTGCCTCTAAAACTGTTGTTAGACGTTTTAAAAAATAGGTATTTTTTGTTTTTCACAATTTTATTGTTTTGCAATGTTTTTGCTTCAAAACGCGTATCTTTATATTTTTGGGGTCACTGAATACGAATCTGAATACCAAAAAATTTGACAGTTTTCTTCAAACTACAATGAGAATTTTCGAGGAAATTTACAGCATTATAAGAGTTTTTCGAGTGGCTGAGTTCAAATTTGATGTCAAGATAAAATTTGGACAGTTAACAGCTGTCAATATAACTGTCAATTGCATGAAAAAGAAATAGATTGAAGGAAATTATTTTATTATAAAGGTTTTTTAAATACACCAAACAATAAAATTAAATAAAAATACCTATTTTTTAAACTTCTAACAATTTTAGGCACGTATAGGCACGGTTTAAATTAAAAACAAAATTTCCATTTATTTTTGCATCATTTTCTAACATTTTGGGGGGTGCGCGAAGTAAAATTTTTTATAACGATCACCCTAAATACATATGTAGAGATAATTTACTTTAGTAAAAAAAATAGGAAGTACTAAGTATTATCCGTATTTCAATTACGTTGCCAACCGTAGTGACCGAATCTGTCTTTACAACGAACACACGTTTTAAAATTATTATTTTACTAAACCGAAGTTTTACTTTTAATTTGATTGTTCCTAAATAGCAAAATATGTATAAGCACTACAATAAACAACGCAGACCCTGAACGAGGACGAGAAATATTAACAAGAAAATACCTGATTGAGCCAAAAACTACCCGATCATGCATAATATGCAACACAGAGCTACTATTAGCTATTTAGACCATTGTCACGTACCCTACATTAATAAAATAAAAACAAATGCAAAGTATAAGTTTTAATTATTCCGTTTCTTGAATTAACAAAGCGGGGAAAATAACATATAACCACCTTATATTTAGTATACATATTAGCTGATTCGTGATTTCTATCAATCGATTTATTTTTTGTAATATCATTTAATAATTACCTACACTTACCTATTTAATTTATTCAAATTATATTATTAATCTATTACTTCAAAAACAATTCGACACTCTATATATACATGAATATGAAACTACTCTTCCCCAAGAATAATAATTATCAAGACATCATACTATAACAACAATAATGAGCAAAACTTACATAAGATTTAATAATATGTACATACATACCTATCTTTTTGTCCACACCACACTTATTACTGGAAATTATAGTAATGAAGTACAGATACAAAGAGTAACTCGGGTAGACAGGCCAGGTCATATGCACTTCACTAATAAGAATAACACACTAAACAATGTACTGCCCTGCGTATTATTTTGACTATTTAATATCATAAGGATAAGGTGATTCTAAAAATAGCTCTCAGATATCCCGCACCCCGCATGCTTAACTCTTGGCATAGACGGTTTTCTAAATTCAACAACTTGTTTTGCGAAATACAATAATTAGTAGCAAGAAGTTTGAACACTGGATTACGACTTCATTCAAACAAAATATCGTATTTTTGTAAATATGTTTTTCAGTTATACTTCAACATAATGTGCTAGCGTATTCTCTACAACATTGTTCCAAAGAATGCAGAACTAAATCTGACTGTGTTAAATAATTGTCGTACGTTCCTGTTAGACAATTCAGTAACGAAAACCTACACAACGCTGGACAATACGATTCTACAGTTATAATATAAATTTCTCCAACACCGTTTTGAACAATATTGTGCAAAGCTCTTATGAAGCATTTCTCTCTGTGTAGGAGCAGATTTTATAACTGCATCCCCAACTTCGGAAAAAGAACATTGTGCACAAATATACAGGATGTTTCAGTTAACTTTCATATAAATTTAATGTGTGATAGTACTCGTCAATAGAAACAAAAAATGCCATTTTTGATTTTACGTACATTCAAGAAATTTGCTAATATGGTAAACTTTTGGGAACCTACCTCTCATATAAGATCAAATGAAAGAGTAAGTTTAAAAGCAATATTTTAGTCTGTGTATTGGAACGGAATGTTTACATTAATTTAATACTTTATTATTGCATTAGAGATGAGTTTCTTTACTAAACTGTAACCTTGACTTACTTTTTTACTTTGCAACCTAAATACTAATAATAAACTACACAAATTCCTATTGTTCAAGTTGGTAGACCAACTATCTTTAACAGTTTCATTTTCTGAAAGTGGTATATTACAAAACAAGCAAAGAGTTTTATTTTTTTTTTTATAAATATTTATTTATAATAATAATAATAATAATAATAACTTTATTTCCAATAATATAAATTAAAAATTAAAACAAGAATATTACAGCTTAATAATTGGAAACCATAGGGATTAGGTTCATCAGCAACTAAAAAGCTGGCGACAATCTACCACCTAACCCTTAAATAAAATTATTAATGTGAAAAAAGTGCCTATATCTAAAAACGAGAAAAAACAGGGACGAACCCATGGGGGGGGATGGGAGGGGAAGCTCCCCCCTCAAAGTTGATAATTTTGAGCGAGAGTTGGCAATTTCACAATTTGAGAAAAATGAGAAGATAAGAAAATGTGCCCAAAACAATTTATTTTTTTAAATTTAATCTAATTGCCATGCATACACGTTGGAGCGTTTTAAATAAAAATACGATTAAATAAGTACAAAATACTAATTTTGCTTCATGTAATGTTAGGTACAAATAAAAATATTTTCTTACTAGTAGTTGGTATTTTCATCGTAATAAGTTGGCAATTTTAAGGTTACCCCCCTCCAAAAAAACTCTTTAGGTTCGTCCCTGGAAAAAAAACTATTAAGTGCTACATTTTGTGATATGAACAATAATATGTATGTGCGATTAAGTACTTACAGATAATCTGGTAGAGTTAAAAAGTATTAATTAATAAAACCTACATTGTAAACTAGAGCCATCTGAAACAAGAATATACAAAACTTATGAATTTAGTTTAATTTAATTTAATACCTATCACTATGTAGTTTGCCTTTTACATTCAATAATGTTAAATTGCTTCTCAAGAAGGTATTGACGTAGTTTCTGTTTAAATGAATACACAGAATACTGCTTCAGGTATATAGGTAAGTTACTGTATATACTATAAATCTGAAATGAAAAACAGCGTTCAAACAGGGCGGTACGATGAGCAGGCGGGGTAATCCCACCCTTGAATCTTAAATTTAAATGGTGAACGTCATTCCTAAAACTTATTTTATTGTAAAGATACTTAGGTGTCTTTTCTGTAATAATTCTGTGATAGAGACAGGCAGCCTGCAACAACCTTCTATTATGCATATAAAGCCATTGGTGCTCTGCAAATTTATGAGATATGTGATCATACTTCCTAATTCCAAATATCAATCTAATACAAGCATTCTGGACCCTTTGAATACGAACCGCTAGTTCGTTAGTAAGGGAAGGGCCATATACTACGCTACAATAGGTAAAATTTGACAATACAAGAGTGTCACAAAGTAGAGACTTTATGTTTTGTGTTAGAAAATGTCTTTGTGGATAAATTAATTTCAGATTTGTATAAGCCTTTTTTATATTATTAGTGATTTGAGTATTAAATCTGAATTTATTGTCTATAATTAGACCCAAATTTTTTGATTCATCTTGAATTGGAATAGTAACTCCATTAATTTTTAAATCAACCAGAGACTTTAAATTTTCTACCTTGTTTGCATTGCCAAATAATACAATGACAGATTTAGAGGGATTGATAGACAAGGTATGTTGAGAAGAAACTTCGGAAATTGAACTCAAATCATCCTGGATATCTCTTAAAGCTTGCAGACTATTTTCAAAATTAAACGATAAATATAATTGTGTATCATCTGCATACATGTGCATGGAACAATGTTTAATACACAGGTGCAGGTGATAAACATAGAGTGAATAAAGAAGTGGTCCAAGGATCGAACCTTGGGGCACACCACTTACAACCGGCTTATATGAGGAAGTAGAGCTGCTACTCAATCTCACCATTTGTTCTCGATCTGATAGATAACTGGTAAAAAGAGTTAAAGCCTGTTGAGTTAGTCCTATTGATTTTAATATCGAAAGTAGTATTTGATGGTTAATTGTATCGAAAGCCTTACTGAAGTCAAGTAATACCAAAACTGATACTTCATTTTGATCAGCTGCTTGTATCACATCATCAATGATTTTCAGCAATGCCGTCTCACAGCTATAACCTTTTCTGAACCCGGACTGTATATCAGGAATAATTTTGTATTTATCTATATAGACTCTTAACTGATAATTAATTATTTTTTCTAATAGTTTAGAAAATATTGGAAGAATGCTAATTGGCCGTAAGTCTTTATACTCACGAGGATTTGAAGTTTTAGGAATAGGAATAATTAGTGCTTTTTTCCATAAGGAAGGGAAAGTAGAAGTAGTTAGACAACAGTTAAGCACATGAGTAATATAAGGTAATAATATTGGACAGCAAAGCTTGATAATTGAAAGGTTTAATTCATCACAACCAGTTGAATTAGTTTTGATTTCGTTTATGAATTTTGCAACATCTAACATATTGACTGTAATGAACTCAAACTGTTCTCTGTTGAGATCTATAACTTTACTTTCATAATAAGCAACAACGTTGGCAGGATTTATATTAGACATAGGTATACTGCTTAAGAAAAAATCATTTATTTCATTAGCATTTTGTAAGTTCGGTGGGAGGTCATTGGCGTTTGAGGTAGTACTGGATTTGATATTTAATTTCCTAAGTTCCTTCCATATTTCTTTAGGACTTGCATTGGCAAATACGTGTTCTAAATAAGCTTTTTTTTCTCTTTTTACAGTATGATTAGTGAGATTGCGAAACATCTTATAAGATTCCCAATGCCCAGGGCGTTTTGTTCTTCTATACTTTTTATAGGCATTATCCCTAAGACGCATTAGGAATCTAGTGTTCTCAGTAAGCCAAGGTGGATTATTTTTTACATGTCTGACAGTTACTAAAGGTGCATGGTGATTTACAACAGTTAATATGTTACAATTCAAGAAGTTTACCTTCTCGTCTACACTATTGAGATAAAAGATATTCTGCCAAGCAATACGACGAAGATCATCCATAAACGAATCCTGATTAAAGTTTCCGAAGCTTCTCACTCTACGGTAAGAAGGTGTCGCGATTACTCTTTTAAACATAAGTTGACAAAATACACTATCGTGATCAGCAAATTTAGTACCTTCAATGCCAAAGTCGGTTACAATTTGCAGATCTGATGTTATTATGTGATCCAAAAAAGCTTTGTCTCTAGTTGGCTCACACATCAGTTGGGTAAGATTGAGAGATTGAAGCATGGAAGTATAATAAACACTGTCAGGGTTTCCAGGTTTTAACATATCGATATTGGCGTCACCAACGCAGATTAGCTTATCTGAGGTAATAGAAGCCTGGGTGCTAGATACTTCAAACTCATCACAGAAAATTTTATAATTAAGGCTGGGAGGCTTATAAAAGACTCCCAAAGCAAGTATTAATTTATCAATTTTAAAATTTAACCAGACTTGTTCAATAGTAAATTCAGACATGTTGATCCGAGAATAATTTAAGGTATTTCTTATATATACACAAATTCCACCACCACGCTCGTCTAAACGGTCGTACCTTTCGAGAGCAAAACCTGGAATACGTATTGCATCATCACTGATACTTTGCTTTAGCCAGCTCTCACTGATAGCTATGACATCATAGGTATACTGTTGAGTAAACTGTTTTAATGTATGCAGTTTTGATGTTAGAGATCTAATATTAATGTGGACGATTTTTAAATTATTATTCATTATATTATATTCTTGTTCCAGAAGAAACAGGGCAAACAGCTTGTTTTAACATCTGTATGTAGACATATTTCAGAAATAACTTTAAAATTAAAATTACATTATAATAAGTAATCTGTAACCTATATGTATATTCTTACAATCTTAAAGGAATTATTCATAAATAATAATTTATCTGTTATTTAATCAAATAGTTAAGTATTGACTAAGTAAGTTATCTACAAGAAAATTTATTATTATTTAGACTAAATGCCTAAGTGCTTTTTAAGATGTAAAGTATTTCAATAAATTTTAACCACACAAAAGAGATATAAAAGGTGTGTATATCAGAATGATAATTAAATTGCTACACAAAATCGGAAAGGAAAACCCAGAAATAATATTCCGCACAGGTATAGTGCCAAGATTTGCATACAAAGGTAAGACAAACAAATGTAATACGGTACATATTATGTTTGCGCTGCTTGAACTTGGGGTAGTTTATCTATATCTGCCGGGCAGCTCACTTTGAAAATTCTGTTGACAATTTTGACATGAATAACGCCCATAAACGACCAGACATTCTTATTGCCATATGCTTTAATTAAGTCTCTCATCAGTGAATAGCGAATTTTAGTAAGATCCTCGGAAATAACAATTCTTGTCCCTTTTAGCTTTTTTTTATTGTTAAAGACAAGACTACACGTCGATCGTTGAACAAATTTTACTATTACGGGTCGCGGAAAGTTTGGCTTACCTGGCAGCCGATGACTAATATCTATGGCATTAGTACCTATATCTACTCCCAGTTTTTCGGAAAACATGTTCTTCAGTTCTTCATTTAGATTTTCCTGAGGAGTTTCTTTTAAGCCATATATACATACACTGTTACGTCTGCCATACTGTTCCAAGGCGTCTCGTTCATTCTCCAAACTGGCGACTCTGTTTGTAAGTTGACAAACCTTTTCCTCTAGCTGCTGGATCTCGGTATTCAATCATGCAGATAACTTCGTTGCCAGCTTATCGATGAAACCATCATCAATTAGAACAGCCTCCAGGATTTTATTAATATTATCCGGCGTCAAAACAAGTGATCTAAGTTCACGCGACATCTTAAAGTTAATATGCAGATTTAACAATATAATTTAGTAAATAAATCAGCAGCGTCAAACACACGCGTACTAGCTGGACATCAGTCACTCAATATATTTTAAATAAAAATATTTAAGTACGAATAATCATAATAATACGAAATCATTCCATCAAGTGTATTTTATGTAAAATGATTTACTTCTATCAAATAAATAATATCATACAATAATAAAGCATTTTTATCAAATATTATTGTTTATCTATTATCAACATAGTTGACATAAATACAATACAGTTAGATCATGTGATCTTACAGACCACTGCTCTTCCAATTCAACATTTACTTAAGTCTAGTAAGTAATGTATGGTGAATTCAGCAGCGAAGCAATTAAGTGGCCTCTGTATAAAACATACACTTATAGGATTTAAAAGGAATCTGTGAGAGTCATAATAGTAGGTTGATATGCACAAAAAGAAAATTGAAGCTGGTTGTACTTCACGTACAACTGTTTACCTTTTCGTATCTAAAATGTCTCTAGTTCAGATTCTTAAAAAACAAGATTCTTATGAAAAGGGGGAAAGATCTGTTATAATTCCATAAAAGCATTAAGAGCAGCACGTTCAGGTAATCTGGGCAAATCGAATATTCCAACCCCAGAAGGCAGGAGAAAGGAGTACATTTGGAGTAGTTAGGGAAAGGGACTTGATCTTCATACTGATTCATATAAGTGACTGATGCAAATAACCAGTGATTCAAACAACCGGAACTTCAGTATAATGTAGCACAGCTTCCTTTTAGTTAATTGAATTGTAGTTTTCTGTATTTTTTTTTTCAGGTTATATCTTGTTTTGTTAATGCAATTGTGTCCATATAACAATTCAGCATTCAATTTACTCAAAATGACATTTTAGATTCAATTCTAACCTTTAAAAACATAGTATATATGTCAATTTCTAAATAAGCTGTCTTTAAAACACTAAAAATATACACACACGGCTGCTAGATTTATAGAGTGTACAACATTTCAATGAAATTCAATTTACTTTAAAATAAAATAATAGTATTTTATGCAACAAGTTTATAAAGCATGTCTTTTTTTTACGAGTGGGAAATTTACACACACGAGCGAAGCGAGTGTTGTAAACCCACGAGTAAAAAGAAGACGCTTTATAAACGAGTTTCATACATAATTTTTTGCAACACCACTTTGTATATATTTTAAATTTCGCACCGGTCTTGACTTTCAATAGTTGGTAATGCTGTGCATGGTTATCATGAGAACCTTGTAAAAAACATAAACAAACAAATGTGTTTAAAAATCTGTGGCTATAAATTTGCAAAAATGAATGCACTTCCGTGTATTAGCAGTGATGATGAAGAAATCATGGATATTCCATTAGAGATTAAGGAGAAAGCTGAAGCTGCAAGTTTGGGATTATTACCGGCTAAATTACGAAAAATGTATGAAGCCGAATATGAACTTTTCATGGGATGGTGTAGGAAAAACCAAGTAAGGACCATTAATGAAATGGGGCTCTTAGCCTATTTGGACGAATTATCAAAGAAATATAAAAATTCAAGTTTGTGGTCAAAATTTTGAATGATAAAACCTGTTCTCTCTGTGAAAGAAAATATAAATGTAAACAAGTTTTTAAAATTGAAATCGTTTCTTAAGAGACACAGCACTGGATACAGGCCTAAGAAATCAAAGGTTTTTGAAAGACCACAAATCGAAAATTTCATACAAGGAGCACCAAATGATAACTTCTTAATGATGAAAGTTGCATTAATATTGGGGTTAGCAGGCGCTTGTCGCCGGGAAGAACTTTATCACTTGAAAATGAAAGACATCGAGAGAAGAGAGTCCATGTTGATCATCAAAATCCCTGATTCAAAGACACACACTGAAAGAATTTTCACAGTTATGGATGTCCCAATCAAAGGAATCAATCCTTTGGAAATTTCTGACGAATATGCTGCTCTTCATCCAGCTCATACGAATCATGATAGTTTTTTTGTTCAATACCGTAAAGGAAAGTGCACTGTGCAGCGAGTGGGCATTAATCAATTTTCATTAATACCAAGTGTCATCGCTACATATCTTCAGCTTCCTAATCCGAAAAGTTATACAGGACACGCATTTAGAAGATCTTCTGCTTCTCTGCTTGCCAGTACTGGAGCTGATATCTTTAGTATCAAGCGTCACGGCAGATGGAAATCATCCGCCATAGCAGAAAGTTATATTGAAGAAAATATCGAGATGAAAGCAGGAACTTCTAGAAAAATCTTCAGTGGGGCAAACATGAATGTAGAGATTCCGAAGTCATCAATCTCATCGGTCCTCTCTCACAATTCTACAGAACGTGAAGGGCAGGTTATTATTCAAAATATATCAAGAACAGAGCGTGTACTTCCAACCATAAATATTAATAACATTAATAATAGTAACATCCACTTACATTTTCATTGATTTGTTGATGCTTTCAATTGAATATTAATAAAATATGTTTTTCTACTCATGACATTGAAATCACTCATTTTGCAATCGATAACAATGGTTGAAATCGCATTTCAACCTCTAGAGGTTGAAATTATCAGACTACCGCGATTTTGAATTTCAAACTGTTCGACATTCAATTGCTGACAAGAGAAATGTCACTTTATTGTCATGTATTGTCATATATAATACCATAAGTGGTAAAATTTTGTCGGCAAAATTTTCTTATTGTTAAGAGCGTTTGTTGCATAGCAATTTCTCGAGTGACATTGTCACTAAAAACCACGAGACGTACGTCGAGTGATTTTTGATCAATGTCACGAGATGAATTGGCAACAAACACGAGTAAATCAAAAAGAAAATTTTGCCAAGACAAAATTTTACCACATATGTTATTCGTTATGACTATTTCGCGAATAAACAACACAAAGAATAAAAATATTTAACATTTATTTCAATGAAACGTACAGTTTGTGTATACTATTTTTGTAGGATCCTTACTATAGCAAAAAAATTGTCGGTGAAATAAAGGGTAGGTTGCTTATTTGAACATTTTCATTGGTAGAACAAGTTCGGAAAATTTTATAAACAAAAAATAGTCGCCAGAATAGAGAGAATTTCGTTCACAGGATAAATTTTTATTGCTTCGTATAACATTGAGTGAAATAGTCACTTAAATGTAATATTTTTTTCTAAAGTGCATTAATTTACTAAAAATTCGAAGAAAAAATAGTATATGGAACGCGTGGCTGATAAAACTTCAACGTCACGAGTTACTTTTTTCAACGAGCTGTTGCTCGTTGAAAAAAACCACTCTCAACGTTGAAATTTTATTTCAACCACTTGTCCCATAATATACTATTTTCTAGTGATTGCTTTATTTCATAGTTATTTTTTTTTTATAGTTATATTTTTATTTCACACTTTCTCATAATGACATATTTTAGACATTAAAAAGTGTCAAATAACAATTACTTATCAATGAGGTGTAGCAAAAAATTATTATTTTTTTCATTTTCACTTTCCAAATAAAAAATGTGATGGTGAATGCAAACATTTTTACAATTTTTAATTTCTATTTCGAAAACAACCAAAGATATCCATAGGAATAAACACAAAAAATTTGTGCAACTTAATTTGTGTCATTTTATGTAAAAGAATACACAGTGTTCCATTAATAGAATAAACATCAAATATGCTTTCTTTGTTTTGACATAATACGACCTTGTAGCACTTTATTTAATTGAGGTATATAATACTCAAAATTTTACAAAAAATTAATTATGATCAAATAACAAAAGTAAAATAAAAAAAGAAATACTGGATGTTCTGTGTATCTGTGTAAAATAAATTTAACAACATATTTTTCTTTTTTGGACACCCTGTATATTTGAAAACAATTTCTAAAAGTGCACTTTAGTTTCTGGTGTAACCTAGTTTTTGAATGAAATCTCTTAACTTAGAGGCAAAGGAATATGGAAGACCGTAGCTTAAGTGTAGGATGCTTTACTTACGTAAAGTATTGTGAATTTTCTTTAAATTAATTCAAACCAATTTTTTGCAGAAGTAAATAAGAATCAAGATGCAGCCATATAATTATACATGGAATAGAGAACAACTGCTACCAACCATTCAACAAACGCAGTTAACAAACTTTTCTGTATACAATAATAACCAGCCTTTGCCAGCGTATCCTGTTTATGGCTATACTTACACAAACAACGAAAACTACTTGCAGTATTCAAATGGCTTGTATCCTTCAACTCAACTTGCCAACAATTATACATATGTACCTGTTCAATCTAACAGCAGCTATAACACATCTGCAGCAAATCAGTATTTAAATCAGTCTAGTACCTCACCACTATCCAATTATTTTTATAAACCAAATTGGTTTAATAATCCACAATCGACCAGTTCTTTTGATCCGTTCAAGCATCGTAGAATGTAAGTATGTTTGCATTGTTTAATAATTTTGGTGTGTAACCATTATATTTTTAGTTTGGAAAAATTAAAGTCGTCAGCAAATAGCAGCCATATAGAATGGACTTGCCGAAGCTGCTTCTGTACCGGAAATGTGATACACATCAACAAATGTAAAGTTTGTAACTCTCCACGGTTTCCATCATTGTAAGTATTGCAAAAAATGAATTTGCTCTTTATGTTGATATACAATATGAAAGGGAGTCTATAAAAGATAACAACTTAAAATCACTTATCACTATTGATAAATATTTCCCTGCTTAAAATGCATTTAACCATAGTAAATAAATTTTTGATACATCACTTGCAATATACATACGACATATGGAGAGCCTCAATATAATTTTTCAGCCGGATGGAGCACCACACATCCGCGCGAAATAAGGCGAAAAATCGTTTTCTATCCGTTTTCCATGTTTGAATAGCCATTCAACGCAGAAAAATGTGCTGAATTGAATGGTGAAAAAATTATCAAAATCCGTCTATACATTTTTCTAAATCGCATTTTATCAAAAAAAAGTGGCACTTTTACCGCTCGCCGCGATCAACTTTCGGCGGCTCGTTTTCAGCGTAGTCGCAAGATTGCGCTCCCAAAACCGATAACTTTTGTGTGGACGTGTACAAAAATCATTTTGATACCAAAAAAATAAAAATCCATCAATTCTGCGAAGACTTGATGCCTTTTTAAGTTGAAAATGACGTTTTGCGACTTTCTGCCCGCTAAAACGTGGTCAAAGAGATTGATGAGATTTGTGAAAAGTTAAGACAACTTCTCTCAAGTATGGAAATTTTTGATATTGGAACATGATCCGTGAAGTCACACGTAGCGTTGAAACACATTCCAGAGTTTCTGAACGAAAATAATTGTCTGGCTAACATGGGTGAGGAGGGTTTGGAGTCATTGCACTCAATCATTGGCAATTTATGCCGTCGAATTAAACATCTAAATAAACTCGAAACACTCTTATTCGCCGCTAAACGACACCCTGTTAATGTCTTACTATTTGATTTGGGTCTTATTTAATACGAAAGATTACGATCACGCTTTATGTTTCTTTTTCAAGCGTTATATTTATTCAATTTGTTCTCGCATAATTTGTTCTCAATCTCGCATTTTAGGTATCGGAATGCAAAAAAAAGTTGAATGAAACGCTTCAAAGACCCAATTAAACTTGTGATTCGTTATCGCTTGGAACCTCTTGCTCTTTTCGTTGCTTTTATGTGGTGGTGATGGCTAAGATTCAATCTATCTATTCAAACAAAACTTGCCTTAAGCATTAATCCAAAATTTGCAGACACATGACGAAAAAACAATGAGGAAAGCCAAAAGAAAATGAACAAGCACGGCTTTTCTACTTCATGCTTTTTGACACGTTGGGTTACGGCAGATTGTCCACATTTTAGCGGGCAAAAAGTCGCAAAACAGTCATTTTCAACTTAAAAAGGCATCAAGCCTTTGCAGAGTTGATGGATTTTTATTTGTTTGGTATCAAAATGATCTTTATACACGTTCACGCAAAAGTTATCGGTTTTGGGAGCGCAATCTTGCGACCACGCTGATACTTGAAGTTACAATGCAGTCTTTTTACATTTTACAATTTTTAAATTTAACTCAAAATCTTTTTATGTATGCCGGAGATACATAAAGTCGTAATTCGTAAAAGAAGTATCAGTTCAATTTTCAATCAATCAATCAATTTTTTAACTTAAACCTTTGTAACTAATATGAATTGTGAAGTTGCAATGCAACCACTTTTAAAAAATACGTGCCTTTTCATAATAAGAATTTATCATCAGACATAAATATAACGTAAACATAAATAAAATAAAATCTTATTTATCTTATCTACAACGGTAGTTTTGTATCATATTACACATCTGAATACCCATTGCATTAGTTACTATAAACAAAACTTGATTGATTAAAAAGTTCATTAAACTAGTCTCTCAAGGCCTCATATCTTTTTTTAATTTAAGCAGCTTGCTGTCTCGAATGGTTTCCAAGATCTTTATTACATCTTGTAAATTGTTAATTGAATTAAAAACATCCTGTAAATTCAAAATGAATATGGGTGCTCTATCCATCCAATCAAGGTGGCTGCTTCCTGGAGGTATAATAACTAATTTAAAAAAAAATTGAATATGTTGGCCAACTCAGTTCATATGCTTTTTTGACAGAAGAACAGCAGTCGAACTCACATACTTGTAAAATCTTTTGCTCTATAGCCAATTTTTTTAACACTTTGGTGTTTGTACAGTCAAACTTCCATATTACGAACTTCTATATAGCGAATTTCTCTATATAACGAATTTTTGTGCTGTACACTGCCCTTTTAGAAAAAATACATCAAAAAGTGTCTCTAAATAACGAAGTAAAATTTCTATATAACGAAATTTTTAGACCAAACTAAAATACATTTTTCCCGGTAAATGTATGTATTATGCATCAATCTTTCTTTCTTAGCAGCAGTAAAAGATTATAAATTTACCTTCCTTCCAAGAAGCCTGCACACATTTTTAAAAACCTGTAAATCTTTCAAAAGGATTTTGTAAATTTGTTTAAATGGAAGTTCTACGAAGGGTTAAAATTGTCATTAAAAGGTCTCTTACAACTGGTTTTTCAGGGGATTTCTGTAAATTCACCTGAATGAGAGTTCTAGGAAAGATTAAACTTCGATGCATTATACAGTATACACATTGTCACTTGTCTAAATGGAGATTCCACCCCTCTAAGAAAGATTTAAATTCAATTAGCATTTACGTAAAATTAAAAACTTGCATTGTAAATTTTTATTTTAACTTTAGTTTTGTGAGTGAATAGCCTTACACTGTAGTACAAAAAAAAGTCAAAGTGAAAGTGTTTAATCATTACTGAGAAAATCAACGTGTTGCGGGAAATTGATAACTGTATACAAAAAAGGACATCGCGGCTCGCGGCAAAGTTTGGAATTCCTGCCAGTCGTTTATCGACTATAATAAAAAATCGCGAATCAATTTTTAAATCAGTTGGTGAACTTGCAGCAAAACGTGCTAGAACTTATGTTTATGACGACGTAGATGAAGAATAGAGTTTTAAAGTGGGTGCATTTAATTGGTGACAAAAATGCACCATTATCAAGACAATTAATTAAACACAAGGCGTTACAGTTTGCGGAATCACTCGAATTAAAATCAAAGCATTAAAATAATATTTCTTTATAACGAAATTTCCCTATAGGGATTTACCAACTTCGTTATATAGAAGTTCGACTGTATTTTTTAAAGTAAAATATTTAATAATAGAAGTAATATTATAAAATGAATTTATTTTAGGACACTGAATGCGAATGGGATAATATCTTCTAACATAACAACAGCCTCTCCGAGAAGTCATCCCAGTTTATTAAATAGTATGAATTTGTTATCTCTGGAAGAAAACAAACCTAATGGATTAGAAGGAGTAGATTTTTGGTCGTGTCGTAGATGTACCTTGCAAAATCCGTTAACAGTATCAGTATGCGATGCATGTCAAGCGGCAAGACCAAACACCATGAAAAATGCTAAAAAATTAAATCCAAAAAAGAATCGACTAGAAGTTTCTGAATTTAAATCTGAAAATAATCTAAGCCTTGGTAAGCTTTGATGAGTAAGTAAGGTCCGATATGTAAATTAATCTTGTTACAGGCTCCTCATCATCTACTGGTAATGTTATACCATGGACATGTGCAGTTTGTACATTTCAAAATTGGAGAACAACTGTTATATGTGATATGTGCCAAACAATCCCTAATAATTTATATGATAACCCATCTGAAGAACCAAAACGCTTAAGTGATGAAGAAATAGTAGGCCTAGAGTGGAACTACATCGTATCTCATTGTAAACTAGAAAAAAAATTATATGTTGACAAAGCATTTCCTCCCTCATGTAGCAGCTTATATTATTTTCCAGAAGTACATGAAGATGATAAAACTAAATGGTTGAGGCTACGTGATGTAAAGGTAAATCAGTATGACAGAGTTCTCAAATGGACCCTATTTAGAGATGTATTAGAGTCTTCTGATGTTTATCAAGGTATATTTGATTCTGAGTAATTTATTGCGCTATTGTTAATTTTATTTTGTTGGTAGGATTATTGGCCAATTGTTGGTTTATGGGTGCTTTAATTGTTTTAATAGAACAAGAGCATTTGATAAGATCTCTTTTTATTACAAAAGAGTTGTGTCCACAAGGAATATATCAAATTCGGTTATGCAAAGATGGAGTTTGGACAACTGTTTTAATTGATGATATTGCACCTTGTGATGAGGAAGGATATTTATGTTTTGCTAAAGTAAGTTATCATTATCATTATGATTTTGAAGTTTGCATTTGCAATATAGTATAGTACTTTCCTTCTATTATTATTAAACAATAAAAAGAAAACTCATTCTCAGTGGGCTGAGAATATGGAACTCATGTGATAATGTCAGATAATTAAAGTTTATTCATTATTAATATGATTCGGAGTAGGCTTTGATATTGATTCTATTTACGTGTCCGAAAGAGTTGAATACTGGAAACGGTAATATTTTATTTTTAAAAGTTGATATCATTGTCGAACAGCTGTTCTTAAAATGTCAAAGTTATTTACGCAAATTTAAAAAACAAATGCAGGATTAGAATTTTCAGCATTGCCCAATGTTAACAAAGTATTCCAAATTTTGTTTACAATTAAGTTATTTTTTTAAACGATTACAAATTAACGCTAATAAAACGCGCCCAAGTTTAGAAAACGACCCACGTAGCGGGGAGTTTTTTAAAGGACAATGACACTAAGGACAAATAGAAAAAATAATATAAAGCATTCGTTTCGTAAGACGCTTTAGCGTCGTTAACGCGTATAAACTTGAACGCGTGCGCTAAAAACGTGTCCTTAAAATACTATTTTCTATTTGCGTGTCTAAATGAAGAAATTAGGACACGCAACTTGCATTCTCAAAACCTTAAACTTATTTACGCTGTAAATTTTAAAAACAAATGCAGAATTAGAATTTGCAATGTTACTAACTCTCACAAAACTGATCAAAGTTTCCGTAACAAATTTTATTTAAAAACTAACTAATAAGTTATTTTTTTAATGATTACAAAATAACGCAAATAGTACATATAAAGTATTTGTTTCATAAGACGTTTTAGCGCACTCGTTCTTTAGTAAACTTCTCGCTACGCGGTTCGTTCTCTAAACTTGGACGCGTGCGCTAAAAAGCGTGTCTTATGAAACTAATATTTTAAAATGCTATTTTCTATTTGCGTGTCTAATGAAGCCATTAGGACACACATTTTGCGTTCTTAGAACGTCAAACTTATTTACGCTGTAAATTTGAAAAACCAATGCAGAATTAGAATTTTCGATGTTGCTAACTCTCACAAAATCGAACAAACTTTCCTTAACAAATTTTACGTAAAAACTAACTTATAAGTTATTTTTTTAACGATTACAAAATAACGCAAATAGTACATATAAAGTATTTGTTTCATAAGACGTTTTAGCGCACTCGTTCTTTAGTAAACTCCTCACTACGCGGGTCGTTTTCTAAATTTGGACGCGTGCGCTAAAAAGCGTGTCTTATGAAACTAATACTTTAAAATGCTATTTTCTATTTGCGTGTCTAAACGAAGCCATTAGGGCACGCATTTTGCGTTCTTAAAACGTCAAACTTATTTACGCTGTAAATTTGAAAAACAAATGCAGAATTAGAATTTTCGATGTTGCTAACTCTCTCAAAACTGAACAAAGTCTCCTTAACATATTATATTTAAAAACTAACTAATAAGTTATTTTTTTAATGATTACAAAATAACGCAAATAGTACATATAAAGTATTCGTTTCATAAGACATTTTAGCTCACTTGTTCTTTAGTAAACTCCCCGCTACATGGGTCTTTTTCTAAACTTGGACGCGTGCGCTAAAAAGCGTGTCTTATGAAACTAATACTTTAATATACAATTTTCTATTTGCGTGTCCAAAAAAGATCTATTTGAATACCGGAAACAGTAATAACATTTTATATTTTAAAGTTGATATCACTATTGAACAGCTGTTCAAATGTCAAACTATTTACGCTGTAAATTTGAAAAACGAACGCAAAATCTGAATTTTTCCGATTTAGCCAACTGACAAAAAACTTTTTTTTCCCTAACAAATTTTATTTAAAACTAAAAGTAGGTGTTATTTTTTTAAATAATTAAAGAATAAGGCAAATAGTGAAAATATTCTATAAAATATTCGTTTCATAATTCTATTTGAACTGTATATTCAAAATCAGCTGCCCAAGGAGGCATACAATGAATATAAGGGTTTTTATTCTAAACTTCTTTTACAAGAAAAAAAGAACTACTATGACAATCAAATTTTTCAGTCTAATAATAAAACAAAGACTATATGGAACATAATACATACAGAAAAGGGCATCAAAAAATGAAAGTTTCAGTGGGATTAAATCAAACGATGAAGTAGTTCTCTCTCCATCTGAGGCTTCTAGTATTTTTAATGACTTTTTTGTAACTGCAGCAAATAAACTTGTAGGCACAATCGCAGTAAACACTAATCTTAATCACGTAAGTAATATACCAGATTCTATTTATGTAACTGAAGTAACCGAAGCCGAAATCATTGAAATAATTGCTGGTCTAAAAAACAAATACTCCAGTGGAGATGATGGTATAAGTAATGTAATGTTGAAAAAAGTAGGTGTTTATATTTTGAAACCTTTAACTTACATTATTAACGCATCCTTGCTAAATGGAGTTTTCCCAACAATGTTGAAGTTAGCAGTAGTAAAGCCTCTGTTTAAAAAAGGGGATCCTCTAGTAGTAGAGAATTATAGGCCAATTAGCCTTCTTTCTAATTTTTCAAAAATATTTGAAATTGCCATGTGCAGAAGATTGGTGTCTTTTTTGAACACGAAAAATATTATTGCACCGAACCAACATGGATATCAGAAAACAAAGTCTATTGCTACTGCTGTTTTCACTTTTGTACGAGAGATTCTTGATGCCCTTGATAGGGGAAATATTGCACTCGGGGTTTTTTTGGACCTATCCAAGGCGTTTGACTGTGTTCACCATCAGACTTTACTGAATAAAATGGAAAAAATGGGAATCCGAGGAATGGCCTACAATTGGTTTCAGTCTTATTTAAGTAACCGTTGTCAAAAAGTAAGTATTACAGCAAACTCAGCTGAGCATTTTTCAAATTCAAAACCTATTACTTTAGGAGTCCCACAGGGCAGTGTACTTGCTCCAATTTTGTTTTTACTATACATAAATGATCTTTCAGCAACTTTAAATGATCATTCAGTGACTTTAACAAACTATGCTGATGATACGACTGTGTTAGTTGTTGGGAAAGATTATAACGAGATAAAGGATAAAACAGTGTCTGCTATTTCAACCGTTACTAAATGGTTCGAGGAGAATACTTTAGTAATGAATACAAATAAAACTCAATGTATATTATTTAGACACAATCGAAATGAAACTGCTTATCCAAGAGAAATTGATATAAATAACAGCAACATTGAACTTACATCAAAAACCAAATTCTTAGGGGTCATAATAGATGAACACATGAAATGGTTGGAGCATGTACAACGGCTCTGTGGTCAACTCAGTAAAATTCATTATTTCTTGAAAGAATTGAAAAAAGTGGTTAATCATAACACACTGATAACTGCTTATTATGGCCATTTCTATTCACTTTTAATTTATGGAATTGTGTTCTGGGGTGGTGCACATAGTCAAACTATCTTCATACTGCAAAAGAGAGCAGTGAGAACTTTAGCTAATTTGAAACCTAGTGAAAGCTGTAAAGGAGTTTTTAGGTCGCTAAATTTACTAACTGTCCCAGGTTTATATGTTTATGAGTGTCTTTGCTACGTATACAGAAACAGAGATTATTTTTCAAATTTTAAAATTGACCACGACCGTATTACTAGACAAAAAGATTTTTTTCGTTATCCCATACATAAAACTACTTTACTCGAAAAAGGCTGCTTATACAGTTGCTTATCTTTTTTTAATTTACTTCCCAAGGAAATGCGAAATATTACATCCATCAATAGTTTTAAAAAAATTATAAAGAAATGCCTTATATCTGTGGAGCCATACGATATCAGGGAAATAACTAAAACAACTTTTTTAAATTATACTTAAATTTTAGATACATTTTTTATTGTAAATTCTTAGGAATTTTTTGTTTTTTAATCAGTTAAATTGTTAATTTGCAAAAAAAAAAAATTTTTAATTATTAACTTTTGAATTGTTTGTATTTTTTACTTTAGTTTTTGACTTGTACCATACAATATTTTTTGTTCCTAGTACACAATAAATATTCTATTCTATTCTATTCTATTCTATTCCATAAGATGTTTTAGCGCATTTGTCCTTGAACGCGTGCACTAAAAACGTGTCTTATGAAACTATACTTTACTATACTATTTTGCAGAGTTCAATTAAACTGATCCATTTTTGATCGTTATTTGTTTATATAGGCTTCTCCGGATATATTTATAATTACCCATACAAGTCTTATTTAATTTATCCGTCAGTTTACATCTTACTTAGTTATATGTACATCTTACAGGTTACACGTAAACAATTATGGGTACCACTAATAGAAAAGGCAGCTGCCAAACTCTACGGATGTTATGAATCTTTATATATGGGTTCTGTAACTGAAGCATTAAATCTATTAACAGGGGCTCCATGTGAAGATCTTTGTCTTCATCCTAATGATTTAGAAGGAATTGATACTAACTTTGTGTGGTATAAGTAAATAAAACTTAAATTCAGAAATGTTTCTATAAGTTAACAATTTATAATCTTTAGGTTATTATCTTCTCGGCAGTCCTTCTTTTTAATGGTCTCAATATGTGGGGCTGAATCCATGAATTTAAAAGAAACTGAATACGATAATGTAGGCCTTTATTTCGAGCATATGTATTCCATATTGGACGTACGTGAAATTCAAGACTATCGCTTATTAAAACTTCGGGATCCATATGGTGTGTGATGTATATACGTTTTTTTAATTTTTTTTAATTTGAGATCTTTAGGTGACGATACTTGGAATGGTAACTGGTCCGAGAATTCTCCTTATTGGACTCCTTATTTTCGAGATAGATTACTACCCCAAGGACCACAATCTGGATCATTCTGGATTAGTTTTGAGGATTTTATGAAATACTTTTATACTGTTGGAGTGTGCAGAATAAGGAGGGGATGGAATGAAAAGATGTTCTCTGGGACATTTCCTACTTTCCAAAGACAGAATCTGACTTGTATTTCCTTAATTATTTTAGAACCGACTGAACTGGATATTATTTTATATCAAGTAAGTATTACAATGGGTTTATTATGACTCTTCTTTTTTCTTATACAAAGTTAGTGCAAAATACCAGAATGATTTTACAACTTTGTTATTTGCGAAGATGTGTTAGCCTGCGGCTATAGTAAAATCAATACATAAGTATTAATAGCGCATTTATTTGTTTTCTAGAATTTTTAATTTTTTAATACCTTCACTTTTGAATAGAACTTATCCTATATATTATCATATATAAAATGTATGTAAGGTATTTGATGTAAACAACTAATTCAATATCTACCCTGTTGTCCGATTTACATTGTCCACCGATCTACATCAATGCTACAGCTTTACCAGTTAAAACTGAAGCCAAATATCTAGGTCTGCATCTAGACCATCGACTCACATGGTACAAGCATATTCAAACAAAACGCAAGCATTTAGATCTAAAGTATCGAGAAATGTATTGGCTCATTGGTAGGAAATCCAAATTGTCAGTTCGTAATAAATTACTTTTATACAAAGCAGTTTTAAAGCCAATTTGGACCTACGGAATCCAGTTCTGGGAATGTGCCAAGCCAACAGGACTCAAAACACTACAACAATTTCAGTCCAAAACACTCCGTGCGCTGGTTGATGCTCCTTGGTACGTTAACAACAAAACTATACATGATGACCTGGATATTCCTTTTGTCATCGATGAAATCAAAAGGTTCGCTCAAAATTATCACAGCAAGCTTCCTGGACACCAAAATGAACTAGTGCAGCAATTACCTAATGATCACCCACCTTATAGACGGCTAAGCAGAACTTGGTCCTGTGACTTATTGTGAATAATCAGCCTTATGAAACTCTGTGGGAGTATCATCGATGGATGGTTGCTCCTAGCGAAGTATCTTTACATATTACATCACATTTACTTAATACTTCTTTGTAAAGTAGATTGTAAATAAACTACAAATCAATAAAAAAAAGACTCCAAAAAGTACTCTCTAAAGACTCCCACTACTCAATAAGTACTCTAGAAACTACAACTGGAGATTTTACTAAAACAGGAAAGAAAGCACTGACCAAACTCATTTGGGTTCACTTTTCCGGATCAGTAACTGTAGAACAATCTCCTTCAGAATGGAAGAGCCAGGCACCTGACGCTACTAGAAACAGGACATAAAGACAAGACTGGCACACTGCAAGGCAGATTGTCACCTTTAGTAAACTCAAATGGGCGATAAACTCATTTGAGACATATAAATCACTGGAACTGGACGGTATTATTCCAACCCTGCTATAGAAGGAACCTGAAGTTCTGATTCAAAACTATGTAAGTTATTGAGAGTTAGTCTGGCTTTAAACTATCTGCCAAGAGTGTAGAAATTAATCAGGGTGGTATTTATACCCAAGACTGGTAGAGCCAATTACTCACAGGCAAAATATTATAGACCCATCAGTCTAATATCTTTCGTACTGTAATTGCGGGAGCTGTTGAGTTCGCTTTTGAGGGCAATCTACTTATTTTATTAAGATCAAATAAAACATAAACTTATTTTGATTTAAGGATATTTATACGACTTGTTTTATTATTCTCGTTGCCTAGTATCATACGTAATGAATGCAAGTTGTGAGCCATTCACAACATTTACCCCGCCCGGTCTGAAACGAGGGTAATACATGAAAAGGAAAAAATACGGAATGGTATTTTGGAGAAAAAATGGAGTATTTTTAAGGAACTTGAATAAAGTTGTAAAATGCTCCAGCTACAAAAACTCCACTAGGTAGTATAGATAGGTAACTTAAAGTAAAATAACAGGTTAAGGTAGGAACAATGAAAAACTTAAGCTAACTAACAATATGGAACTTAAAAAGTATACAATAAAATTAGGCTTGAGTATGTTCGAGTCACGCGACGGCACCTCTTGGAATCTGTAAACAGAAAGAAAAAACAGAAAAGTGTTCAAATTTTCAAAGTCAACAGATAAAAGGTTTTTTACAAAATGCCTTCGCGTAGCATTTGAAAGCAGTTCATTGTTGGCTTAACATTATACAGTAACTAATCTAAAAAATATGCAGGCTTTAGCCTATCTAAAGAGATAGGGCCAGTGTGATTTTCTAAAGTAGCGTATTTAACTGTCCGTTCTAACACTTTATAGGGTCCTAAGTAACTGTCTTTCATGCCCAGAGTGTGCGTGTCGTTACGAACGTACATGTGTGTGCAGTTGGTCAAGTCGCTGGGGACGAAGGACTGACCGGA
This sequence comes from Agrypnus murinus, assembly GCA_929113105.1. NCBI lineage: Eukaryota > Metazoa > Arthropoda > Insecta > Coleoptera > Elateridae > Agrypnus > Agrypnus murinus. Next base: position 93,205,412 of record OV816031.1, on the reverse strand, counting down.
ATACGTTTTTGTAAAAAAATGCTTCTGCTTCCTCATACGACTTTTGAGATTGGCTATGAAATTAGGGAGGTTCATGTCGTTAGCCAGTTGTTCTTCTTCAAAGAAATCTCCAGGTAGTCGTAAGGTGGTAGCATACAGTATTTCTGCAGGAGAAACATTAACTTGCGATTTCAGGGTTGCACGTAAGCTCAAGAGAATCCAAGGGAGATTCGTTAACCAGGAGGAAGTTTCTGTGGTTTGAATGGATTGTCTGAGTGTCCGATTAAAATGTTCGATAATGCCTTGACTAATCGGATGGAAGGCCGTGCATTTGACGTGTTTAATTCCTAACATGGCCATGAAGTTGATCCATGCATGAGAAAGGAATATTCTTGCATTGTCCGTGGTGAGATACTTGGGAATACCAAAGCGGGACACCCACGTGTCGACAAATGCAGTGATTACTGACTCCACGGAAGAATCCTTCAGAGGAATTGCTTCCGGCCACCGATTGTAGCGGTTAATAATGGTAAGGAGGAATTTATAAACTCCCGAAGAAGGAAGGTGTACTATGTTGAGATGGACCTTAGTAAAACGTTCATCTGGTTCTACAATAGATTGTAGAGGGGTTTTCGTATGACGTCGAATTTTATGTTTCTGACATTCAGCACAAGATATGATCCACTTCTGAATATCGTGGTGCATAGATGGCCACAGATATCTCTGAGTAATCAATTTTTTAGTAGCACGGATGCCAGGATGGGCGATATTGTGTAGTTGTTGGAATAAGGGGTACCTGAATTTGAGCGGGATATAGGGTCGTGGTTGGCCTATACTAACATCCACCCAGAGGCTTGATTTGTTGGCAGTTTGAAGGGAAATGAATTGAAAGTTACTACGAGATCGGAGCTGGTTTAACTCGGGATCTTGTTCTTGAAATACAGCGACTTCGTCGTAATTAAGATCCGATCCAGGGACGTTAATAAGATTAACTCTTGTCAGAGCGTCCGCCGGAATATTTTCTTGACCTTGTAATAATACGTTTACAATCTGTATAATTTCAGTCAATCTACTATTTGGTACTTACAGTTAAATAATCATACGTATGTACTCGTTTTCAAAAAATAGTATACAAACACTCACAATTTAATTGTCAAGGTTATTAACCCTTTTGTGTGAAATGTCAACATATTCTCGCATTATGTAGTAAATTATAAATGTTTTCAATGTTTTTATTGTAATTTCGCAATAATAGTAAATAGTATTACATTAACAATTATATAATAATGTAAAAAATTAATCAATTTTACGTTTTAATTGAATAACAATCTTTGTAACTTTGCATAATGAGAAATAACCCAGTCATTTAAAGGCGTAGCTCAATGGGTTAAGCTTCCGCTACTAGACAGGCGATCTAGAGTTCAATTTCCCGCTCTCCTGTTGTTATTTTTTCTAGATGGATTTCGATTCAAAATATAATTTAATATAAAATATTAATTAAACAAAATAAATTAACCTTTGTCTAAAATTTATAAGTTTTTATAGTTCAAATAATTAATAATAATATAAATATTGCAAGTGGTGACATCTATGGCGTTTTAATAGAACTATTGATTGTTGAGAACTCCTTCCTCGCGCTCTTTACTGTTCAGTTTGGAGATGGTTTGCAATTGGTCATTTCACGGTTACTAGATTGTGGGGAATGTGTAACTTCCTATAGTCGTCGTAGATAAATGTATTTACCTTATGTGAAATTAATTTTTTAGGGTTTTTTTTTCTTGCTTTGGTTTTCTCTTTACGTTTTCTTGTATTTCGTTAAACATTGTTGTTATTGGAAGCTTTGAAGTACTCCTCCAATCCCATTTCTTCACTGCCACTTCGCTTGAGAACAGCTGTAAGGTTACTTTAATGGAGACATCGTGAACTGCATGGTGTTTTGGATTCTTTCCAGTTAAGTGACGAGAAAGATAAATTTATTGACAAGAAATAGACTCTACCTTTTATGTGTTTTGCATATCTTATTGAATTTTAGGATTTAAGCTTATAACTAGTAATATTGAAAACTGCACAAACCCTGAGTAATCCAGAAGTCCCATATCCTTTTTCTTGCGGAATAATTAATTTATTGTAAAGCCGAATTATATCATAACGCTACTCGAGAAACTATGACTTTCCGTATATCCATGAAAATCTTAACCTATAATGTCACTATAACCTTTAACTCAAGTTTGACATTTGTATACTGTTAAATTGACAATCTGAATTAATTATTATTGAATTAAGTCTACTATCGGTCTGCCAAACTAATCAGTCCTGTTAAGGATAAAGGTCGTATCTGCACTTTTCGTCATTTTGGGATTTTTGCAAATATCACATTATGACATGCTTCTACATTAGTCTGTTGAGCTAGAATGCCATATCTACTTCTTAAGGGCTCAGGAACACTAGAAATTTGTTTGTCGTATCTGCAAAATTGTTAAGGAAAGTGGCGCAACTACGTTCTGTTAAGGCCATGTGTCATTTCTACAGTACAGATACGACTTTCTTTCTTAACATTGTGTACATACAACAAATCTGCTTCACAAAGGGGTTTTAATGTGTCGTTTTGCTAAGTGAAGCGAAATGCTTCTTATTTTGATGGTGTTTACCTAATGATTCTTTGTTGTGATTAGTTGCTGTCATAGGCGCCGACTATGTGGTGGCTAGAATGTAGTGAGCCCTCATTAACATGATTAGTATATTTTCGGTAATAAAAATTCTAAATTGAAAACCTAAAAAGGGTAGTCTACGCACTTATCCAACCGAGATTGCATTGAGAGAGAGCATTGCAAAAGAATTAGACATATAGTAAATTGCAAGCATCTTCCTTGAAGGAAATGGTGCTCTAAGAAACGTGTTTTCTTCTAAATAATAGCTTATTATTTTACAATTCAAATATCTTCTGTTAACTGTTGTTATTATTATTATTTCTTATATTATTGAGACTCGTCAAAAATTGACCTGCTTCCTAGCGGATTTTATCAAAATGTTGGATGGCTTGAAGGTTATGGTACAACTAAAGCATGTGTCTCATTGGTTGTATGCATACTCATTGATCAACTACCGCATAATGATGCTATATTGTCTAATTTTGTTGCTGTACAACGCCGTCTAAATTTTGCTGACACATCTACATATTCACAGTTTTCTGTGTTCCTATAAGAATGAATTTTCTGCTTTTAATACCGTATGTGTCATTTGGAAATCGAATATAAGGATTGACCTGTGCTTTTTTTTAAAACATCGATTTGAAAATCGAAGTGAACAGAAATAATGTTTATCATTTTGTTTATTAACTTAAACGGTACTCATATCCCGAAATTGACGAAAAGAAATTACATTTAGTCTCTTTCTTTTAAAGAAAACTCATTTAAATTAGTACAATCTATTTTAAAATAAGTGTGGTGTGCTTAGTTAGCCAGAGTGATAATTAAGTCACTGCCGCCCCAGGTTCAATTCCAGTTGGCAGACTTTTGTTTTTTTTCTCATGTGACTGGTAGTTTTGTTGCTAAATGTTTCGTTTTAATACTTATCACAATTTTTCAAATTTTTTGATGCATTTTACTGACCTTCTTAATTTATGTAGTAATTGAATCAGGTGCATGCTATTTTCCTGGAAACAAGATACTACAAATTAAATAATTTTCCTTAATTATGTACCTATTTAGATTTTGATTCTCAATGCAAAAAAGATCACTATTTTTTACTTAACCTGTTTTTAGTCAATTTATTAAAATTATGTGCAAAATGAATATTATTAAAGAGAAGAATTGTCATTTTAAATTTTGTTTTTTAAAAATATACAGGGTTTCCATAAAAGAGTGGTAGGATTTTAATGGTTGATGTCAAAGAAACGATAAATATATAAGTGGCTAAACTGGCAGGAATAAAATGCCTAACTCAAAAATTTTATGTCGGATATTTTATATCTGTCAAAGTGTTGCACAAAAATATATCAACATATTGAAATTTATTAAGCTTTGATTAAACTTGTTGAGTTTATCTACCTTCTAATAAAAAAAAAACTAAAAAATCATACCACTCTTTTATGTAAACCCTGTATATAAAAAGGAGAAGTTATCTGTCAGCTGGAACCGAACCTTGGATGACAGCGACTTGGAATTATTATTACCCTGCTCCGGCAACTATAGAATCATTTCGGTTCTTGAGCGCACCAAACTTATTTTAAGTTGCACTAATTTGAATGATTGTAAAAAAAAAGAGGACTGAATGTATTTTTTTAATTTTTAGGATATGAGTACCGTTGAAACTAATAAACAAAATGATAAACAGAAATAATAATATTATTTACTTGGGGAGATATTACAAACGATTGTTTAAAAGCGCAGTCTAATCTCTAAATTTGATTTGAGTTACTTTGATTTTTTACATTCTACAGACCATATTTAGTACGGTTGGTAAACCTTGCCAGCACTATTTAAATCTTGAAAAGCCGTCGCCTATGTTACTTTATTTAGTAAGGTAAGCTGTTAGTTAGCTATATTAATTAGTGATGGGCAACTGGAATTTTTCCAATTTGGAAATATTTCCAAAAGGGAAAAATTCCGGAAAGGAAATAATCATGCTTGAGAAAGTTTCCCGGCAATCTTTCCAAAGAAAGTTTTCCGTAAATTTTCCCGTAAATTTTCCGTCGTATTTAGTGACTTTTTGATTATTGTGTTCATTGAGTTCAATTTACGCGGGATTCTATTCTAACCTAACCTCTAACTTATAAAATAAAGAAACGTTAATGAGTTGATGGCTCACGAAATTGCAAGAGTAGTGGAGTTGTGTCGATTGTAGAGTTCACAGTCACAGTTCACAGTTATTGTTTAGTTACCTATTGAAAAACGAAACGAAAATTAAAAATGCCTCGATCAAAATCTACAGTGTGGGATAATTTTATTGAGCAAAGACAACGCAATAAATTGTATGGAAAATGTAGATTTTGTAACAAAATGTATTTATCAAATGCCACGAAAATGGCCCAACATTTGTTAAAATGTAACTCGTGTCCTAATAACGTGAAAACATCAATATTGGATTCTGATAAGAATAAGAAGAAAAATAAAATAGGAAATGCAAATAACTCACAGTTTTCATCTGCTTCTATTTCAAATATTGGCATTGATGGAGATAATGTAAGTACATATACCTATAGTAAAGAAAAACTACTTAAACCTTAAACTTAAAATAAAATACTCCTATTAATCCTATTATTGTAATAATGATGTAATGTATTTCTTTTTAGGCAAGTGCAAGTTTTTCTACGTCAAGTGCAAGTCACATTACCAGTTTCATAGATAAGATGTCTGTACAAGATCAAAATAAATTAGATGAAGCACTAGGACGAGCTTTATATTCGGCAATGCTTCCATTACGAATGGTTGAAAACAAATTTGTTATACATTTTATGAAGATGCTGAGACCTTCATATGTATTACCTTCACGCAAAAAACTTTCTACAGCATTATTGGAAAAAGAATATGAAAAGGTTGAAAAATTTGTTCACTCCAAAGTTGAAAATGCTCCTTCGCTCACCCTGTTGTCTGATGGATGGACAGATATTAACGGTATTTGCCTTATAAATATTATATTGGCCACTCCAGAACCTATATTTTTAAAATCTATAACCTCTGGTGTGGAAAAACACACAGCAGAATATATTTCTAATTTATTGAGTAATGAGATTGATAAAATCGGAATTTTGAAAGTTAATGGAGTAGTGACTGATCATGCTAGAAACATGACAGCTGCGTGGGCTAAATTAAGAGAAAAATATTCTCATCTTATCACATATGGCTGTGTTGCTCATGGGCTAAATTTATTAGCTAAAGATATTTCCAGTATTCCATACATATCAGAGATTATTTCAAATGCCAGAATTATAGTTAAATATTTTAATAACAAAAGTTTACCAAAGCAAGTGTTGCTGAAAGTACAAGCTGAAAGGGATAAAAATCCAATATCTCTGAAATTACCTGTGGAAACTAGATGGAGTAGCAATGCAATCACTTTAGAAAGTCTTTTAAAAAATAAAAACAATTTACAAGCAGCTTGTTTAGATGTAAACCTGATTAATAACGTCGATCAAAGTGTTAAACGTTTAGTTATGGATGAACCGACTTTTTGGTGTAATACTGAAAAAGTTTTTCACCTCCTCAAACCTATTGCTATAATTATTAATAACATTGAAGGTGATAAACCAACACTGGGCTATGTACATGCTTATTTGAAAGACTTGGACACACAAATTAATGAAAAATGTTCAGTTTTTTCATATAATGTGAAATCTAAAATACTAGAATGTTTACACAAACGAAAAGAATTTCTGCATCACGAATGTCATTTAGCAGCAAATTTTCTAAATCCCAGATATCACACCGGTAATATGAGTGAAACCGAAGTACTTACGGCGATGAATTTTATTGTGAACATGGGGAAGAAACTGCATATCAATGAAGAAGATGTGTTGCTGGCCGAATTAGCAGAATACAAAGTTAAAAGTAGCGATTGGCATCCTTCTAAAACTCCAGCATGGAAAGTGGCTTTGAAGGTTAATGGTGGTACTTGGTGGAAATGCTTTTTTAAGGAGAAAGGTATCTGTCAGATCGCCTGCAGACTTCTGGATATGCCTGCTACAACCGGAAGTTGCGAAAGGAATTTTAAAACGCATTCAAATATCAAAACAAAAAAACGTAACAGACTGACTATTGAGAGAACAAAGAAACTAGTTTTTGTCAAATACAACGAAGATATTATGTCTCAAGATGATTTGGAAACCTTTATACTGACTGAGACTAAGACTGAAGAAGTAACAAATGGGAGGGAGGCACTGCAAAATTTGAATACAGAACATGATAGTGATGGACAACATGAAGATTTAGACGATGCAGATGAATTTAGTTATGATACTGATGAGCTAGTAGATGATAATACAGATGGTGAGGTTGAAGATGAAGATGAATGTGAGGAGAATACTGGAACTGAAACATTGACTGAATTTGAATTTAGTGAATCTGCTTTGTCCGGTAACTTAGAAATAGAAACAACTGAAACAAGTGAAAAAACACAAGAAAATGAAGATAATTCGCTTCATACGAAAAATGAGTTAAACAACAATGAAGAAACAGAAAACTCAATTACAACAAACATTTTACTTCCTAGTGGCCAACGCCTAATTATATTTAAAAATTCTTTTCAGACATGCATTAAAAAAACGAATTAAAAGTTACAACCTGAATTTGTTTAATAACAAATTATAATGTAATTTTATAATACTTGTTTTCTTGTTTTATATTAATTATATTATTTAATATTTATGGATACTCATTGTTCCAATATTAGTTTTGTTTTTTGTTTAATAAGAAATAAATATTTTTCTTTGTTTGTTAATACTTAATTTATCAAAATAAAAAAAAAAAACATTGATTTCAGTTTCTTATTATTTCTATATTCTATGCTATGATTTTGTTTTATTTATAATATTATAATTTATATTATGAATATAGAATATACACAAATTTAAGAGGCCGTTATGTTTCTGAAAGTTTACAGGAGGAAAGTTTCCGAAACTTTCCAGGGGAGGGGGGGGTAAATCTCGGAAACTTTCGGGGAAGATTCAGAGGAAACTTTCCACAAAAAATATCTTCCCGGGAATTGCCCATCACTAATATTAATACAATTGATTGTAAGCAGCTCTTGCTATTTTAGTACAGGGTAAAACAATAAATGAAATAAAGAAAACTGATTAGTTAAAAGTTTCACAAAATTTATTATAATCTACCTGACAAATGTTTCGACAGCTAAGCTGTCATTATCAAGGGTAATATAAATAATATTAAATTCCTACCTTTAATGAATGAACAGATTGAGCTCAGTAATTCTCTGTTACTGGAAGTGTTAGGTATTTAATTTCTATTATTTTTATCTTTTTATCTAGTTACCTATTTTTTGTATTTACCTTTGATATGTTTGTTTATATTTATATTATCTTTGATAATGACAGCTTAGCTGTAGAAACAATTGTCAAATAGATTATAATAAATTTAAAAAAACTAATCAGTTTTATTTATTTCATGATTATGGAGATTCACCAAATAAGGCTACAAACCCCAGCTTTAATGTATTAATTATACTATACCTATGTTCATTATACTACGATATATATTTTGTGGGGTATCCAGCAATTTTTGTCCAGCATTTTTCTTTTGTTTTTTGAGGTAGATGTTTCCTATTGCTAGAGTGAAGTATTACTCCTACACTACTCTATGCCAACTTCCATGGAATTCTGCAAGGAAGTTTCCTCACACTGCTTCTTTCGTCGAGAGATTGACAAAAGAACCCAAAAACCTTGCAAGAAGCGGTGTAAGGAAACCCCCTGATAGAATTTTATGGAACATTGCATGGTGAAGTACTGCCTCTGTATGTATACATGCAATACTTCACTTCTGGCAACAAGAAAGAGTCACTTTCTAGACCAGAAGAGAATTTGTGAGAGAAAGATTGTGGGGGTGGTTTTTAACAAAAAATGAAAGTAGTCGAATGAATATGTGTCGGGGGTCGTATAGGCACATTCACTTGAAGAGATTTTGTATGAAAAATGAATATTCATCATGAAGTAACAATAATCTACTGGGTGCCGGGTGCATCTGTGGGTAGGTATTCTGCTACATTTCTTCAGCATTATTTTATAGATAATTTTATTATTACTATTAATGCTAGAGGTATGGACTGCCGCTTCTGGAAGTTAATCGTTAAGTTAATATACTTGCAGTATTCAAAATTGTTATCATACATGAAATGTACAGGGTGCTTGCTTTTAATGGAAGTCTTATTTCCTTTTGGTTGCTTAAAAAGCAACCAAGATATTAACGGAAGGTTTTTTAATCTTAGGAGGCCTATCCACAAATAGCCATGAAAATCTTTCTGAATGTTTAGTTTAGTTCTATTCTTAATGCAATGATGGTGTTTTTCATAAAAAGCTAGAAAAATTATTGAAGAATGTGGGAAGCTTCAAATTGTCAAGTGGCTTGTTGGCAATCACTGGTTATTTTTATTTTTTAATATAACATAATGATTTTTTATAAATTATTGGAATTTATACAACTGCTGTAATCAGTTGTCAATCATCGCTGACCATACCATTATTCAGTTTGTTATACAACTTGATTTTTGCATTAATAAAATAAAAACCGTCAATTTAACCCTGCATGATCTTGAAATTTTTAAATCGACATCGAAAAATCTTCCAAAATATGTAATAATACACCGGAGAGTGTTCCATTAGAAGAAAATTGAAGTACTGATGGTACTAGAAAACAAGTGATTTTTAAAAAAATTTTTATTATTACATTACAAGTAATTGCACTGATTTTACTGTAATCACATGTCAAATTTAAAACAAAATGTCTTAGTAAGTAACAAGGTTATATATATCATTGTTTCAGTACTTACTCCTAACCTATATGTGTTGGTTTAGTAGCCAATTTTTTTCTTAATTGATTTTTCTAGGACAATCTACGTAGATATGAAGCTGATAAAAGATACTACATGGATTTGTCATTAGTATTATTCAGAAAAGTCGGTAGTTGCCCTTCTAGTTATAAATTCTTAGGTTATAGTAGTCGTTTGCATCAAGCATTCATATCGTTCTGTAAAAAGCTCGAACCTGGTGAATATGTATTAGTTCCTATATCGTTTAATCATTGGCACTCGGAATTGATTAATAATCCAAGGTATGTATATTTATTCTATTACCAATATGAGATTGTGTTAATTATTTTTCTTAAATATGTTAATAGCTATTCCATCACCATCCAGAGTTCTATAAACATATTTGCAGAATCAATGGTGATATGGTCTTTAACGCTAAGGGGTGCCATTGTTTCACTTGTGAAATCGTGTGGCGAGATTAGAAATCTTTTAAAGGACTTAAAAATGTATGTTGTAAAGAAAGAATTTTGTGGTTTAATTACATTAATAGAAAACAACAGTAAGACTAAATGGGCACATTTAAAATGTACAGACGACAAAGATTGTTTTAACATTGTATGCTCTAGAGGGAGAATGTTAAAGACTGTTGATTCAATACCTCCACAACATGGACAAATAGTGGCCATATATACTAGATTAAAATATGATATGACATTTAATGCTGTACATCAATTAGATTACAGACTTTCTGATTCCCCAGGACTAGGTGATTGGGGAGAACTTGAAGGTTCATTACATGTGCCTGAAGTAACTCAAACGGATATTATGCATTGTCCGTTTATGTTACAAGAATAGTATTATGTTTTAAAAGTGATCTGATTTGATCTGATAAGTTTTTGTTATGGAATGCTAGGTTAAGTTTAAATAAAAGGTCCTATCTAGTAGCAGTATCATATGTGGACTCGGTGAGGATAATGAAAATGCTATTGCATTTAATGTCTGGTTTATACAGTCACTAACGACTAAGAATTAAAAAATGGTGTTTACTCTGATAGATTTATATAACTCACTAACAATTAACTGCGAATCACGAATTGGATTAATTTTAATTTTTCCGATTAAGTTATTCAGTGACAATCGTAAGTGTGCATGCCTGCTGGGAATTGAAACAAGTTAGCCACTACATTATCATGTAGTTGCCCTCAAAAAATTGAAATTTTTATGGTAGTATTGCGAACACATGGCAGTATGCGCATTAGGATGGCCCAACAAAAAAGCAAAGTCGGAAATCTTATGCTCTCACCCCCTAGGATTCTTGTATATCGAAAAAAAGTACCCCTATTTTTTTATTTTCAAATCGAACAAAGTATTTTATATGGGAAAAAATACTTTTTCATAGTTTTGGTATAGAATTTTAGAAAATCAATATTTTTCAACGGCACTACTGTTTCTCTTCAGAAATGTTCAGAGAATGACATCCAATAATTTATTTATCAAAATATTTTATATTAAAAAATAGTAATAAATATTTTTTAACGATTTTTCTGTGTTTCTTTCATTTATGGGGTTTTTTGCGGGTCTGTAAAAAATAGTTAATATAAAAAATTTAACAAGTAAATTATTGGATGTCATTCTCTGAACATTTCTGAAGAGAAACAGAGTAGTCCGGTTGAAAAATATTTATTTTCTAGGATTCTATATCAAATCTACGAAAACGTGTTTTTTTCGCATATAATATAGCCTTATAGCCCACACACCGGACTTTACCACCGCATTTCTGATGGCATTTGGAACAAAAAATCTTAATAAAGTTTTTTGATTAGAGAAAGTTCAAATTTTTAATAATTTTGACCGACGTTTTCAGAAAAGTACGTATAATTGATGTAGGTCAGGTGTTAAGTCGAATAGGATTAAATGCAAGCTCTTTAGAAATTGACACCATCAGTAAAAACGTGACATCTGTTGAATTAGCACAAGGATGCAGATGGAATCTATCTAGGTATTGTTATTTTTTATTTATTATTTATTTTATTGGAAGTCTAAAATCTAAATACAGTAGTACACAGTTCTTTTAGTAAAACCTTTCTTTTTATGTTTTGATAGAATGACCTTGATAGATGGTAATTTGATTACATAGTATAAAAACAATGCCTAAAAAAATAAGTAAATACTGTTTTAGAAATATTTTCAGTATCTACAGTGATGATTTTATTGCTTTTCACTAGAAATCGGTACACTTTATTTATTACATAGTATGTACTTTCTGTATGTATGTATTTGATTTACGGTAAACAAAATTAATACGAAAATATTTTTTTATTAAAAGACCTTCTTGTATTACACATAATAGGAGTTAACGAACCTATTAAAAGAATATGAAATTGTCTTACAAACCAGAAAACAAAAATACCGTTTTTGAAACATAATATTAAACACGAGTAGTGTCTTATTTATTTATCTGTTCTTATTCCACAAAACACTTGGCCAAAATAAAGACAGGTTATTACTTTATTATGAGAGTTTGCACATTTTCGAAGTAGTATTGTTTATCACCTTGAAACTTGAACTTTAAAACGTGTGTCATGTGCATTCATACTATTAAATTTGAAAACATTAGGCTGAACTTCGATACTGTTTTTCTCCAAAAGTATACAAGTACGAGAAAAATGGTATATAGGAATTTTCTTTCTTTAATGGTTATCTAGCCACTGTCAAAGTCGACTACGTCTTAATGGGACACCCTGTATACATGGGAAACTTTGAGGGCTTTGAGGCGCCCCTAAACATCAACCGATTTCAAAATAAAAAAATAGGGGTACTTTTTTTTTCGATATACAATAATCCTAGGGGGTGAGAGCATAAGATTTCCGACTTTGCTTTTTTGTTGGACCACCCTAATGCGCATGCATAAATATTAATGTATAATTGTTGTATAAACTGATCTAATTTTTTTAGTTATCAAATGATAATTCTTAGTGATTAGTTATTAGTTGTTAGTGACTGTATAAACCAGGCATAAAACTACTGTAAGCAGGTATATCTATACTAAAAAATAATTTTTGTATGGCATACAGAAACATACAAAAGTTTACCCATTATGAAGAAAAGCGTTTCTTCGAAATATTTCAAAAACAATTTGAGAGGATAGTGAAATAAGTTATGCATATGAATCTAGTAAGTGTAAAAGCTACTAAATGAGCTAGTTATTAGCAGAGCCAGGTAATAATCAATTACTGAGTAATTAGATAACTAATCAGATTACTTTTTTCAACAAGTAAGATGTATTTGGTTTTCATTACAGTAATTGGTAATCATTACACTCAAGAGCATTTTGAGGGTTGTTGAAAGGGTATGGGGAGATTCCACTTTTATTCGATTATTTGGATCATAAATAGAAAAGTAATTTTCTGATTTTGCTAGGTTAGCGATTTTAAGGGAGATTTTTGATTTTGAAGTTTGTATTGCCACATATGGTGAGAGAAGCGCTGTAAAAAAATTAAATTTTGTTTAAATTCAAATATTTTTACTGGGAAAAGGTTTACCTGGGGGTTTTTGGGTACGAGGAATCCGAATCTGAAGTTTATTTTTGCCTAATATGAACACTAGGGGCGCTGTCGAACAAATGTTCCAAATTTTCGTGTATTTTCACTAATATCGTTCTGATTATTTTTAAAAACGTTTTTAATGCTGATAAATTAATCTTTATAATTTATTTAGGTGTAAATCATAATTTTGAAGAACGTAATTTTTCATTTATACGCCCTTCCATACCATTAAGTCAAAAAAGACTCAATTTTTTCCATTAAGTTCTCATCTCATCTTCGTCGTATTCATCCAAATCTTCTTTTGCAACCTTCAACCACCTGTAAATGTCAGCTATCATAGCATTTAATTTTTTAGCATTAAATTTAATTTTTAACATTGTATTGTATACGTATAGCTCTTAAAGAAATGTCGAAACATTCTTCACACATAGATGTGTATGCGTAGCAGATGTACGTTTTAATAAAGGTTTATGACGTCATCTATTAGACCCTGTATATATATTTATTACGGTAATTAATTACTGACTCTGCCATGAGAATTCATTTGTTTTGGATCCAATGTCACGGATGACATTTGTGTCTGGGCCCGTATTCTTGAGTTTCGCATAGAAGTTTCGCATACGAGATGACGTAATTCTCTATTACCTTCTAGCATTTGATTGGCTAAGTTGCATCTCATGACGTAAAAATTACGTCTCGTATGAGACACTTGTTATGCGAAACTTAAGAATACGGGCCCTGGTCAACTCTTATATAAATATATATACGGGTCTCTATCATGTATTATAGACCCTCTATTTCATATACTAGCAACATCGTGGAGCAAACTTTAATCAAGAAAAAATCACCAGATGCATATTGTTTCGTCATTTTAATAAAATTTGTTTAAAAATTACAATTTCGTAGTTGTATATTAAATTAATATGATCGTTTTTACATAACATGAATGTCCGTTATCAAATTCATGTTAAATTGTGAATATTTTTGTGCATGATGATTACTAAACCTAAGATTTAGTGTAAACATTTGTTCGACAGCGCCCCTAGTGTTCGTATTAGGCGAAAATAAACTTCAGATTCGGATTCCTCGAACCCAAAAACCCACAGGGAGACCTTTTTCCCAGTAAAAATATTTGAATTTAAACTAAATTTAATTTTTTATAGCGCTTCTCTCACCAATACGTGGGAATACAAACTTCAAAATCAAAAATCTCCCTTAAAATCGCTAACCTACAGAAACTAAGAAATTACTTTTCTATTAACGACCCAAATATTCAAAAAAACTTGAAATCTCTTCATACCCAGACGGCTGCTGTTGAATGTTATTACATTTCAAGGTTAACTAAATTACTTTTCAGTAATCAAATTCCTTGTGAATTACTTTTACAGGTTACTTTTTAGTAATCACACGCAATAAGAGGTGATGAAAAAAGTACAGTTTCATATGAAACCAATAGTAATTGAATTTGTCGTTTACTCAATTTTAGTAATTGGCACTTAGATTACTTTTATTGTGATGCAGTCTAATTTCTTACTTGATTAAGTTATTATGATGTATAATGTCATATAGATACAGGTATATGACTCTATATGACAGGTATATGAGTCTATTCTTCATGGCAAACTAGGTAGGACCTTTCTGTTGTTGTGTTACCAAGAGTTATTAAATTAATATTTATGAAAACTGTTAAAATATTTTTATACTTTTTCACTAAATAAACTGTGTCTAGTTTTCATTTGATTTATGCTTGATATAGTTTTATACCTTTAACTTAACTTCTTTCCTAGGAACGTAAGCCATGGTGAGCTGTGAAAATTCTTCTACTTTTGAAGTTGAGGAAATGCACTTTTGTATTGACAAAATATCAGGTAAGAGGTCATCTATAAATTATGTAACATAAGCAATCAGCTCTTTTTTAAGACCCTCCTTCCTCTCGTAATATACCTGTAAAGTAAGCACAATCCCCCCCTATACTATTATCTAACGCTGCACATCACATCGAAGTAAAGAGATGCAAACTTTTGTTCTACTGAATGTGTATCATCCAGCTTTATGTTTTACAAGCAAAAATTCTTGGACCCAAAGAAGTCAGATTGGACATTAGTATCAGTTCATTGCCAGGTCATGCATGTCCGAATGGTAGAGATCCTGCTTCTGCTTGATCAGAGAGACATGGGTTCAAATCTTGGTAATTATGGAATTTTAAAAGTTTAGTACGATTTTATTTGAACTCTTTAGGATAAGGTATGAAAATACTATGAGTGGTAAAGTATGGGGAAGCGTAATGCACTTGCTACAATAGCTCGATTGCCTCCATTGCATTCCCATAAGAGTTTGTGCGAAACCCTGACACCACAAATGCTGTAAAAGGGAATGGATTAATTATGTAGTCTGTCAATCAAGAGCATGACCAACGTAACGAATATTCAAGTACGGTATATCTAGAGATGCACCGAAGCTTCGGTATTCGGCCGGCCAAAGTGGATTTTTTTTATTGTTTTTGCTGCAATCCGACTTATTTGAATGCATTTTAACTGAAAAACTCATTATTTAGCGTTTAACCAAAAGAAATTTAAAAAAATGAATCAGCATTTATTTAATTCCTACAATCGCAACACGTAAATATTTTCAAGTCCTGTCTAGATGACGCAACGGGAGCGTACATTTATATTTTTCCGACTAATGAGTCATCACAGATCTCGTGGGCAAAAATGTAAAATTCATCTAGAATTAGGCGAACGCCTCGTTGTAATCTAAATGATAAGATAAACAATAGAGCTAGAAAGATTCAGTTGCGGAAAAAACTGATTTTAATTAAAAATAAATGTAAAATCTGTTGGTTCTAGCGTAGATCACTGAATTTTTAGCAACGTGAAATTCGCACTCTTATCTTACCTCACCCTGCGTCGTATTTGTTTATTCAGATGTGATTACAAAAATGACTCATTTCTTGTATTTACAGTTGAAGATAGTTATATTTTATTAAAGCAAAATGCGTAGTAGGGCACGTATTTTTCGGACACCAATGTTTTCATTTTGTGACATAATTTTGTATTAAATAAAATTAATCAAAACTCAAATTTCTATTTTGCTTCGGCCGAATATTCGGCGCTTCGGCAAATTTTAGTGGCCTAATATTCGGGATTTGGCCAAAAGCCGCTTTGGTGCTTCATTAATATATACAAACGTTCTTGAATTGAGCAGGTAGCTAGACCCTTTCCTTAAGACGTTATTTATTTATTAACAAAACATTTAGTTTGTAATCGATTTCGGCAACAGAAGTGTGTTTTTATAAAATGAATTCTACATTTCTTGATATGAGGCTGTAAAAAGTCTTAAGGCATTCATGAATAAGTGAGTGAAACAATATTTAGAGATAAACCTTTGATGTGTTACCAGAACGTGGCAAAAACAGAAAAATGTCAAAAAAACAAGATTGGATGGTTGTGCGGCTGTTTACCTGTAATCCAGCCAGGGAATACATTAACGTGTAACTATTAATACAAGAAATGAGTCATCACAAATCACATGCAGAAAATGGGTAAAGCTATCCGGTATCATGTTGATACCATTCACTGCGAGCGTGTCGTGCAAAGGTAGTGCAACATTCACTTGCATCCCTGACTGTCTTTTATGCAATTTTATGAAGTGTAACTATCCTAAACATGAGTACAGATTATTATGATGCGCCACTGACATGTGGTGATAGATGCCAGATGAACGTGTTTTCGATTCATATTGTTTATTCAGGTGGATATGAATGGGTTATTATGCGGCTGACTCATTTCTTGTATTTTTTGTTGAACTATAGTCTATTGAACTTATCCGAATATGATTGCATGCTCGTGCAGTGAGATACAGAATATCAGGTATACAGAAGAACATCTGTTAAAAGATTAGTATTGCCACAGAGTCTGTCCAGACTCCAGAATTGTGGAAGAATTTATCTTGAAAGATTCTACAAAATAAATCAGTAATACAAAAGCTTCCTTGTGGCCTATGTGTTTTCCCTTTCATGCGTGATAGAAGATTTCACTCGTTTTTTTTACTTTGCTAACAAGTAAACTAACTAAACCTTGTCTGGAATAACCTGATGCAACGACGTAAACAGCCATAAGCGATGTTATGGATCGCGCACGTGGTCTTATTAACTAAGAGTATTGGGTTTGAGTAAGTGTTGGAGAATGGCGGAAAATCAAGAAAACACTCCTTTAAAAAGGAAACAAGTCTTAATTTCCAGATGCGAAAAGTGCCTGGTAAGTTGATTTATTAAAAAACTTCTTAGTTTGCTGATGTAATTTTTTGGGTTCGCAGAATAAAAAGATTATTTGCCGTGGACGCTGTTCAAAAATTGCTCTTTTCAGAGCAAACTAGTAGCAAAGTAGGCTTTGTTATGTTTAAATAGCGATTGACGAGTCTGATTCAATTCTCAATTGTGGTGTATTTAATTTTAATCAGTATCATTTTCCATTCCATATTATGCTAACAACGTAAGAGCTAGTTAAGCGCACCCGGTACACAAACGCACATCATCGTAGCTGAAGCTTCAAGGATCAGCTAACTTCAAGTTTATTTACGCGTTGCAACAGGTTATCTCAAACGCACTTTAGGTGACAGTAGCCTCAATTTTTTATCATCCTTAAAATCTTTCATGGAATTTGTTATCAAGAAAACTTGCTTCTCTTTATAATTAAATAAACTCAAACTTACCTTACGTTAAATTGTTCATTTTCCAGTTATATGGATGAATCTTAAGCTTTCGAATTTAGAGAAACGTATTACTCTTAAATTTCCTTTATAGTCCAGTTACTTTAGGATTATTGTTCTAAAAAAATCGGAACTAATTTTTCTTTGTATTTATCGCTTGAGTTTGCCGTTTTAAACAATATATTAAAAATCGAGGGTGAGATCGCACCGGCGTTAGAAAATATTCAAGGTCAAAAAATCCGTTGTTTTGAGAATATCTCACTTCCTATAGCTCAGAGGTCAATTAAGGCTATTATAAAAATGAAAGATAATTAGATTCCCAACAAAAAAGGCTATATTCATTGTTTACGTACAGCGAACCGTTTGCGAGATATACAGCAACGAAGGTGTATAATGTACTTTCACACCACCTTCGAGGTACAATACAAGACGCGTTTTTTACATGGTTTCCCCAGTCGGTCTAATCCATGTCGAGCGTTAAAAAATTACGTCTAATCTTCGTCTTGGTCAATTTAATGTATCTGTATTTCGTCGTTATCCTCTTTTGAGTTCTTCATCCTAACCATATTTATCATCTTCACTTTGCTACCAACAGATCAATGGGATTGGCCTCATCATGCTCCGTGGAATAATTATCGGGAGAACGAACGCCTTCTTTAAAATAAACAAGTTCTTTCATCAACTATTAAATATTAATTAGCCAGCATCGAAAGGTAAAAGGATAAGAGAAGAAGAAGAAATATTAATGAGACGATGCATTGCCGAGAGCAATGCTTCCTTCTTAAGAAAATGGTTTGAAATCCATGCTTATAACTGTATAACTCACTCTTCATTTCAGAGATAGTTGTTTCTAGCTTAACCGAAAGAGATCTGAGCTACATCCCCAACAAGAAACTGTCTTTTTATAGATGTAAATCTTTTTTGTAATTTAAGGAGTTATAAACCACACCAAACATTTACATCAAAACGTGCTAGAAAATGCGCTGAAATGGTGTTTCAATCTCTTGTTTGATAAATTATCATATAAATATATACAGTATGGGATTAAAGTATGGAATATTAAAAAAAAGCAAACAACCATTTTTTTAAAAAAACACTGAAACCCGTCGATTTTATTTTTTAAAAATACACAATAATATGTGCGATTCACCTTCCGACTTTCATTTGTTTGTAAGTTATGACGTCATTACAAAAAACCTTAAATGACAATATAGATTTTTAGTAGTAGAATACGATAGTGATTTTTCTTCCCTTTATGAACATACAAATAAATCATCAGCTTGCATAACAAAAATTCTGAGAAAAATCGAGCTGAACATTTTATGTTGATACAGTAATGTTGAATAATCTGAACAGTTCTAGTTGTGTAAATTGATTTCCATAGTCCGAAATTTGGTATTTGTAATCCGAACTTTACGTAGGTACTGTACAGGGTGGTCCACGCAAGATGATCCTGTATCTTATTTTGGAAACTGTAAAAGTTATGAAAAAAAGTTAAATATCAAAGTTGGTTAGTGTAAAACAAATTTTAATTTTATAATACTTTTGTATATACAGGGTGAGTCATATTGCTGTGGCTACCATTAATCTTTTTATTTTTAATGGAATACCCAATGGACCAATACGAACTTCCTATCTCTATTCTAATTATTCACTGTAACGAGAAGTTTCCTAATTAGAATACACAGCTTTTTTCGATTCTTATGTATATATTTGACCGAAACAAATTGCTGAGAAAAAAATTGAAAATTAAATTTATGGCATTAACTGGCATCGATGCTTATTATTGGAAGGACGTTATTGATTGTCAAAACTTTGAATTATTTATGACCTTTTATGGTTAATTCTAAACAGAGATTGTTATATTTTAAAATTTTGGCATCACTTTACGAAACACCGTGTATAATGTTATTTTAGCATTGTTTCTGGAAATACTTGAAATAAAGTACAAGAGTTCAAAGTACCGACATTATTCTGTTTCACATTTAAGTAGTATATTTTTTATGTTAGTTCTGTTGACTGTGAGTCCCTTTTAATTTTTTTGACAACACTCCGCATGTATGGGCTTAAAGTGTTCTCAGTTCTCATTAAGAGAAGTGTTTCTATCATAAGTAATCCTTGTTTCTCCACCAATTTGATTAGTGAAATGAGCATGTTGCAAATTATCCCAGAAACTATGTTCACTAGGATTAATAAACAGCTGGAACAAAAATTGTGTGTTACAGTAAATAGACAACTTATAATCAATGCCAAAAATATGTGGATAATAGCTTACTTTAGTAATGAGCAGTAAAATAGTCTAGTTTGCTATACGACGCTTCTCCTAAGTATGTCTAGGCTAAACGCGTCCATGCTTTCGTGACATGATTTAGAATGAAAAAATGTCAGTTTTGCTTTTTCCCAGAGGATAAGTTATTTATAGTCCTCTTGCATTTTGTTACATTTTTGACAACCATCGATGCTGAAAGGAGTCCGTAATATGTCTTGGAGGTTAAAAGGTGTTTTGGCACGTTTATTAGGCATGCTGCGCTGTAAAATAGTAACTAATCTTTACGTAAAATAATGCAAGGAGAAAGATTGTAGATCACAGTAATACTATTCAATTTCGATTAATTATTCAACGCAAAAGTTTACATTGAAATTTGTAAAACGTGAAGAAATGATGTTGATTTGACTAATGAAATAAATATGATTTTGGCTAAACGGTAAAAACTACATGTAAAAGATCAGTCCATAGTAAACTATCGTCTACAATTGGCATCACAAGACTTGCAAAAATAGTTTTTATCCAACACTTCTAAATAGAAAGAGTGCTATCTTGATGTTTTTAAGTTATTAAAGTTGAAGTTTACTTACGTTTGTGGATAGAAAAACTTTTTACTCACTGTAGAACATGATTGGCTGCTGCTGTAGGTAGCAACCAATCACCAGCTTATATTGCATATTACTCATCCAACACCTCTAAGTACAAAAGGGGGCTATGTTTTGAAGCAATTAAAGTTGAAGTTTTCTTACTTGTATATATAACACGTAGTATATTGTGTAACGAGTGACGAAAGTAACATTCTTTTTAAGCGGGAGAATGTTCGCGAGCTTAAAAAAATGATTTCGACGAGTTAAACACTGTACTTTTTCTACGACCTCTCCTGTGATATTACAACAAACTTAGAAAAACAAAACTATAGATCGTATTTAAGTTACTTATGATGTAAATATTGATTAATTGTTACATTTGATACGTGTATAATAATTGATAATTGTTACAATTGATGTAGATACGTGTATCTAGTGTGTGAGCAGGTGAAATATCTACTCCGAAAATAAATCCAATTTTCTGGGTCTTTCGAGTAATATATTTTACCATATTCGGAGAGATATTAGTGCTAATAACTTGTGTAATATTGTGATAAGCAACAAGTCTTCAGATAACCAGGTCAGACTAGAAATTAAGAAAGTATTTTATAACCTTACATTGCTATTCTGATAAGAGATAAGAAAACCACTTTGGAGAAGTTATCTTAGTAGAAGTGGTGTCGCGCGCAATAGACTAGGCAACACATCGTACAACAAGCTGTAATACTGGTAGACTATACAGAAGTGAAGTTTAAATAACCACGAAAATGAGCCAACCAGTGGTGAATAGCGATGAAACCTCTGACAATGAGGAATATTCAACTGATGAAGGAAGGAAAAGAAGAAGGAAGCAACAAACGGATGATGTGTTCCCCAGATCCCAAAAAACACCTCGTACACCAACAAAAGAAGGAGGAAGCGAAGACAAACTAGATCTAATATTAAAAACAGTTCAGGCTGTACAAACAGAGTTGCAACAATTAAGGAATGAACAAACAAAGTATAACAAGGACATGATAAAAATACAAGATGAGAACGCAAAACTAATAAAGGAAAATGAAAATATCAAGAAAGAAAACGAACAAATTAAGAAAGAGCTTATGGTCATTAGAAATGACCTAGAATGGTTAGAAAAAGAAAAGAGAAAAAATAATATCGTAATAACCGGACTGTCAACAGATGCAGGGGATACAAGCATATTAAAATTAGAAATAGAAAATTTCATTCAAGAAAAGTTGGAAGTAAAAGTAAAGGTTAATGAAGCCCTTAAAATAGGTACTAAAAGCTGCTTAGTCAAATTAGATAACCAGAATGATAAAGCCAAGGTGATGAAAAACAAAGCAAAACTTGGTATACTAACTACGGAAAGAATTTTCATAAATGAGGACTTAACTAAAAAAGAAAGACACAAACAAACTCAGATTAGGCAGAAAGCAGCAGAAGGAAAACAGAATGGAAAAAATGTTAAAATTGGGTATAATAAAGTCACTATTGATGGAATGGTGTGGAGATGGAATAAATTCACAGACTCATTAGAGGAATTAGCTCCAAAAAACTAACTAAATCTGTCAAGGTTGGATTTTTGATGACGAACAATGCAAAGGTAATGGATACGAGTTTATATAATAACACATCCATGGAAACTAAAGTTAATAAAAATAACAGAAAAACAAAACAATTATGGAAATTGGGGACCTGGAATATTAGAGGTCTGAGAGGAAAAGAATATGAATTAATAGAAGAGTTCGATAGGGCAGGCTTAGAAATCCTAGCAATAACGGAAACTAAGAAAAAGGGGCAAGGTGAATTTGAATTTGAGAGTGGCCATATTTTGATATATAGTGGGTTACCTCAAGATAAACATGCAGCTGCAGGAGTAGGTTGTATTGTAAATAAAAAACTAGCAAAGAACATACGAAATTGGAATGGAGTTTCAGAAAGAATATTGATATTAGAGTTTGACGAAATATATGGTGAACAAATTAGCATAATAATAGTATACGGACCGAATGAAGATGATCCCGTAAGAAGTAAAGAATTATTTTGGGAAGAGTTAACATTGGCTACAGAATCATGCAAGGGCAAAATTTATGTGATAGGCGATTTTAACAGCAGAGTGGGCAAAAGTGATAATACAGTCACTGACGTAATTGGGGTACATGGAGAATGGAAAAGGAATAACAATGGTAAACGTATGATAGACTATTGTACCTTAAATAATTTAATAATTGCAAATACGTTCTTCGAACACTTAGATATTCATAAGTACACTAGAGTATCGGAGAAAAGAAATGAACGATCCATTATTGACTACATTCTAGTGCAAAGAAATAATAGAAGGCTAATAACTGATGTCAAAGTAAATAGAAGTGCAGACATATCTAGTGACCATTATTTGGTGGTAGGTAAAATTAAGAAAAGAGAAGGTACAAAATTCGTAAGAAAAGTCGTACAAGTAATACCCATTAAAAAAGAAAACATCAGATCATACAAATTGAGGGAAGAAGAAATTGCAAAAAGATATCAAGACATTATTGAAGAAGAAATCGGAAAAATAGAGAAAGACATTAAACAATTGAACACTGAAGATACATGGCAATTGTTTAAGGGCATAATACTGGGAGCAGCGAAGAAATCATGTGGCACAATTATAACAAAAAATGGTAAAAAACAAACATCTTGGTGGAACGAAGAAATAAAAAAGGAAGTAAAGATTAAGAAACAGCTATGGAAAGATTATTTAAACAGCAGAAACGAACAAAAATACAATGCTTATAAAATACAGAGAATCAAGGTAAAGAATATTATATTGGAAGCCAAGCAGAAGACCTGGGAAGAATTTGGTAAAAAAATAGAAGAGTCCAATAAAGGAAATCGTAAACTATTCTACAGAGTAGTTAAAACTTTCAGGAAAGGAAAAGAAAAAAGATCCATAACCATTAAAAGTAAAGAAGGTACATTAATTAATGACAAAGTAGAAATTATGAACAGATGGAAGGAATATTTTAATGAACTACTAAACCCTGTAGGCTTAGAAGAGCCTGATGTCGAAGAGCAAATAGATAGTGATGCTGCTAATATTGAAAAAGAAATACCTACCTTAAATGAAACTGAAGAAGCTGTTGCACTAACTGAAATTGAAGAAGCTATTGCAAAAACGAGAAGTGGAAGAGCTCCAGGACATGACGAAATAACACCAGATATGGTCAAACATATGGGAGAAAAAGCCATCAACTTACTACATATTATCTGCAATAAGGCTTGGAATGAAGGTAAAACACCTAAAGATTGGGAAATAGGTGTCATACTGCCCTTATTTAAAAAAGGGGACAGAAAGGAATGCCAAAATTATAGAGGAATTACGCTCCTAAGCACAGTAGCTAAGATATATGAAAGAATACTAGGAAACAGGTTAAGCGCTATTGTAGAGCCACAACTAAAGGAATCACAAAGTGGGTTCCGAAAAGGACATAGCATTCAAGATCACATCTTTACTATGAAACAAACAATTGATAAAATTTTAAAACAAGGGAGAGAGGCATATGTGGCCTTTATAGACCTGGAAAAGGCTTTTGATAGCGCACCCAGAGACCTAATATGGAAGAGCTTACAACAAAGAGGTGTTAATAGAAAATTAATTGAGGCAATAAAAAGCCTCTACCAGCATAATGTAAATTATGTCAGAGCCCACAACATGACTTCTGAAGAGTTTATAACAAAAGATGGCCTACGTCAAGGTGGAGTACTTAGCCCATTACTCTTCATAATACTAATGGACGATATTATTAAACAAGTATCTAACAAAACAAAAGGTCTAGATGTGGGTTATAGGAATCTACAGAAGGTGGGTATAACAGAATGTGCATTTGCTGATGATGTTGCTATAATGGCTAGCTGTGAAAAAGACTTACAAAATAAACTAAATATGTGGAAGGAGGCACTCGGACAATATAAATTAAGGATAAATGTAAATAAAACAAAGGTGATGGTTATAACAAATAATGTGGATAAGGAAATCAACATACAACTAGATGAGATATCTCTTGAACAAGTTAAAGTTTTCAAATATCTAGGAGTTGTAATTGACGATAAAGGCAATCAAGAGGTGGACATTAAAGAACGCATAGAGAAAGCGACAAAAACATACTACAGTATATGTAAAACAATAGTCAAGAAGAAAGAAGTAACAAATAACACCAAAATGCTTGTCTACAAAACTATCTTTCAGCCAATTCTGCTCTTTGGAAGCGAATCGTGGGTCCTTTCAAGAAGTCTTAAGAGTAAAATACAAGCAATTGAGATGAAGTATTTAAGAGGGGTAAAAGGAATAACAAGACGTGAGCATATCAGAAATCAAGACATAAGAGACGAATTAGGAGTTAAAGCAATACTGGAAATAATAGAAGATAAGCAGTTAGGATGGTGGGGGCATCTACAAAGACTGAATCCTAATAAACAGGTTAGAAAAATATGGGACACAAGAACAGTGAATAGAAGACGCAGAGGCAGACCAAAAGTAACATGGGATGAAGAAATTGGAAAAATACTTAGTAGGAAGAAAATAAGTTGGCAAGAAGCAAAAGTACTTGCACTGGATAAGAAAGAGTGGAACAAGTTATGTACATAGTGTTTAGTGTAAATGTGAAAATAGTGTATAAGTAACTAGGAGTGTGCATACTAATCCCGACACCTTAGGGTATAAGGGTTTTGATTATATATATATATATACATTTGAACAATTATTCAAAATTATGGGGGTTTAACAATCAAACTTTTTATGTATTGAAGTAGACGATGCCACATCGGTTCTTTTATTACCTAATGCGCCATAATTGGATTCCGTCGTAGCTGTTCTTGTATTTTGTACATATTGTAAAATAACTTGGTAATAATAATAATAATAATAATAATAATAATAATAATTACTACAACCCATAACCTAAACCAAGGCCCCAGAAGCTATAAGCTTGTGCGGGAGGGAGGGGGCGATTATTATTATTATGTAGGCCCAATGTGCGGCTGCAGCCGACTTATAGATGGAACAGCGCAAATCCCACATTTGTGTTACAGCTAAGGGAAACTGCAGAAAACCTTAACCAGATTGTTAATTGTTAAGTATTGTTGATAATGATAATAGTTGTGAAACTATTGAATTTTCTTGAATTGTAGTTTGCTCCGATCCTAATTCATCAACTTCGTTTCAAAATCTGATAAATTTTGATAGTAGCAGACTTCCATCATATTGCAAATTTAGTTGCACAGATATACCTATCTTAATAAAAATCTGTGTCATAATGAGCCCAAAATTTCTTTTGCAATGCGCTTCTTCTGCCTGTACCATGAAACGGAGTACAACCATTCATCACGATATCATCCATTGCATCTAAACCACATGTCCGCCATACTTCGCCAATTTGTTTTGAGAAATCGACGCACGTCAAAGCCCAACTTTGATAATTTAACAAGGCGTGTGCAGACCTTCAAACAGTCCGTGGGATAGTCCGCTCCACATGACAAAGGAGAATAATAGTGAGTAGCTACGTCCTGGCGATTATCGCGATTATCAACGTTCACAATTTTATTCTAAATAGTCAAGACTGTACATTAATATTACACAACAAGCTCTCGTTTTCCAGTCATTGACTTAAAAAAAGCTTTTTTTACAAATTCCTGTCAGTACCCACCGAAAACGGCCACGTGTCCTGTTTGGCCTTTTCGAATTTAAGAAAATGCTATTTGCCATCTATTGTCGGAACTATCTATTCTACGAGTCGGATAATTAGCTATTCTTCTATGCTGATCATCTGCTTATGACTTCTGAAACAATAGAAATCATCGCCTTGGACCTTCTATTTGTTGGCCCCTAGCCAAAATGCCACAATTCTATTAAACTCCATGGAACCCCTGCATCATAGCGTCATTCATACTAGCCTTACTTTCCATCTTTGGATGCAACACGACAAGCAAATCAGATACAAAACTTGCAGTTTTAAAAGCATGTGAGCTGTTACCACATCTACTACAAACATTCGGTAAAACAGACCTCGGCTAAACAATGATGGATGCTGCGGAAGTTTCTTGTTGGAATTTTATCATTAATTTTCATTACGGGGAAGAAACTCCGAATGCACCAGTACCATTAAATATAAAGGCTTGATCTAGAGAAGCTAGCGCCATCTCTTTCATCAAACAAAGTTTTTGCAAACACAAAAAGGGAAATGGCAAACTGCAGCTCCAAGTCACCATTGAAACTATTATTGATGGTTTTCCATAGCCCTGCAGTTACAAAAAAAGTTTCAGAGACATCACTGTCTGCCCATGCCATAAAAAGGAAATTCCATGTTCAAGACTTTGCTAGTGTACAGCGAATTGCCACAATATATAATTACGTAATAAATAAAATAGTTTTTTGTAAATAACGTAATAAATAAAATAAAATGGTTATTTTGAGGTTAGAATGTTATGATGTTAGGTTACAGTTAGTAAGAAAGTTGCCTGTATTTACGTAAAAATGGCTTAAAAATGGTGTTTGTGTCATCTGATAAGAATATTTCATAATTTTTACCTGTTTTTATGACGTTTTTCGAACGAAAACTCGTAGCGCTTGGTATTTCCGTATGTATGCATGTACGATAGGGGTCCGTATATCGAATAATTACCGATGTTTCTTATGCAGCTTTGTTTCTGTTTATTATAATTAACAAGCCAGAATTAATAAAAAATAGCGCGTTTTCGACAGAAAAACGCCATTCGTATCATGTGATAGCCATGCAAGGTGGTGATGTTTCAAGTCCAAAAGTCGTATCTGACCGGTACGTATTACGAATAATGATCAATATAAAAATGATCGGACATATATATTCACGTATATTCTCATATACATTGTACATATATATGTATATCTATGCTCTTCATGTATATGCACACATACACGAGATTTTCGGATTCCACGCCACCCGGGAGGTTCCGATATCGGCGCGTTGGCTTTTTTAAAGTGGACCTTCGCCATTAGCCCTACACGCCACTGTTTGCAATCTTTATTTTTATCTTTCCTCGTTATCAAGTTCCCGCGCATCCCGCACGATATCTAATAATATTGTTGGCGGCCATTTTATCTGAGCTTGATGGCGTGCGTAGCCGAGGTACCAGACAACGGCAGTTACATGACAACAAGTGCCAAGAGTTCGCGCGCCACAATGACATGTGCAATAGTCCCGAGAATTGGGGAACCTTCATCTTCTGGCATATCTACATCAAAAGCGATCCACAACTGATATCTGACAGCATTCCGGCATCTTGAGAACATTCTGACCCGGGCAAGGCCCGGTGCGTGATCGCGGTCCAACTGGAATTCTGCCGCTCGCTCGTCGATGCCATTATCTTGGATGTAAGATGGCGCAAGGTTCACTTGAAATACACCCCAAGTCAATTCTTGCAAAGAAGCGTAATCCATGACCGGGAACGCTTGTACTTCAGCTTCTAACAAAGGTTCCCTCCTGCCTCGTCTATTCTGTAGATTTTCATTTTCTACCAGAGCTTGGAGAACATTCGGCACCCTAGCGCGTTGTAACATCTGTTGCGCAACTTCGATTGTCTCGTTATGCATTCGTATGGGACCATGGTATTTGTTGATAATCGCGCCGGCTATTAATAAGAAATCCCGGATTTTCGGAAGATGAGTGGTAGGAATAACGTGTTGAAAAAACTTAAACAATAACTTCATGAGTCCGTTTCGGGCCTCAACCACCCATCTCACCTTTGTGACGAGACGCGATTCATTAGCATCTTCAGTTGTTAATTGGCGTTCACCACGTCGAAGAAGAGCCGGCATTTGAATATTTATCCCTAATTGTTGCAATAAGGGAATGGCGTCACGGTAACAGCGATCGACGACGATCACATCATGCGCTTGAAAAAACTGCCCCATATTTGCAGCATCCCTGTCAAACTCATTGATTAGAATTCTGGCATCATTATTAGCAGCGTTGGTGAAATAGGGTCCTTGAATGTCCAGGATATAGCCATTTGGGGCCACGATCATCGAAGGCTTTATTAGGTGCCGACCTTTGTGCATGCTGAAAGATTGTCTAAGAACTCTGAAGCACGAACTTTTTTCTATATATAGATATGTACAATCAATATACGCGATTGATCGAGCTATATTAGGGTCCGGATTTAGCAGGGTATTTGAAAATTCTGTGACGTGATTTTGAATGTACTCCTGGCGTGTAAGTGCACCCAGCCCAATATTCAGAGGCACGAATCGTGCAGCTAGAGATCTCCTAACTAATGATATTTTATCAATTACGTTCTGTCGTGAAGAATATTTGAAAATGACTTTTATGAACTCGTCGCTAATCCCTTGCCGCATTTTACAGAGAAAAGCAAGGTCTTTTTTCTCTATGTATCGGTGGTTATTACCAATTGCAACGGGATCGCAATGTTCATACAAGTCGAGAAACTGCTCTTTTGATATAGGTGAGAAAACCTCGAAATCCGGATCTGTAAAATCATTCTCATCGACGAAAGGATTATCCCTAGCTCTTATGACGGAATCGCGTAAGTTCTGAAGAAAATGGCCTATTTCGCGCCCATTCAGTTTGCAAGGACGATTAACAAATCTCAACCCCGGCAATAGAAAGTCTAAGACCAATCCCTTGTCATTCAAGTGGATAGCACATGATTTAGTATTTCCACTGGCATATATATTGAATTTCACAAAAATATCGGTTCGGCACACACAAGACAATCTTTGCAGGTTATCAGCCCGGTTGCAAATAAAGCAAGTATGAGAAGATGTTTGGGTTAGTACATTCAGTGTCAAACATTCTGGATCATCATTCATTGCGGCCACCTCTTGCGTGATGGAAACATTGCACTGCAAGCAAATACGAGTATTTGCTCCGACAAGTAACGCAAGTCGACCAGCCGCATCTCGACGAGCAATCGACACTTCTCTTTTCTGAGCAACTTCTGGACGGTCAATACGCACACTTGCCCGGATTATTTCTTTGTTACACACAAAGCAATCATATCTCATACGGTACATTATTATTAATCTACTGCTGTTCACAAGAAAATGATTCACAGCTATGTTTTCGTTTATTTATGTTATGCTATTTTAAAAATAAAGATTGCAAACAGTGGCGTGTAGGGCTAATGGCGAAGGTCCACTTTAAAAAAGCCAACGCGCCGATATCGGAACCTCCCGGGTGGCATGGAATCCGAAAATCTCGTGTATGTGGGCATATACATGAAGAGGGTAGATATACATATATATGTACGATGTATATGAGAATATACGTGAATATATATGTCCGATCATTTTTATATTGATCATTATTCGTAATACGTACCGGTCAGATACGACTTTTGGACTTGAAACATCACCACCTTGCATGGCTCGTATCTCGAAATCCTGTCATTATTTTTCATTGCGCCCATAGAGACATTTTATTAGGATAATACAATTCGTATGATGCAATACTTTTTAGTAAATTTGAGTAAAACCCAATTTCTATTTAAAAACTGCGGGGTCCTTTTACCAGTAAATAGTTTGATGTTTAATTGTTCTATTAAAATTGCTCTTTTTAGGGATTCCACCTTTCTGTATGTGGCTAATGGTAATGGAGTGAGGGCCGTTATGTATTTCTCAATCACAATATAAGGTATTTAGAAAATCAGTTGTCAAAATGTATTAAATTTATCAAAATGAAATCGCTTTAATCTAAACCTCTTATATTTTCAGGGACATTGCATGGAAGGTCTTGTATGGATTCTCATGGAAGTGACTGAGGTTCTTAAAATAACTTCAAAATTTGGTTACCAGAAAGAATTTTGTTTCCAAAATATGAATATGTCTGTACTACAGGGTCAAACCAATCTTTACGTACTGCTGTGTTATTTGCAGGTAGAAATGTTAAATAGGTAATTTGGGTTGCCTATCTTTCAGGCGTTCGTAATGGAATCTTTGTTAAAAGGTTTATTTAAAAGTTTCAGAAGTACGGTTGAAGCTAGCTATATACAGGAATTAAGTTAAATACATCCTATTCGCGATAATTTCTTGTTAAAGTTGCATTTCATGCAAGATTATTTAACGATCCGATCTATTCATTACATAACCTCAATTTTTGAAAATAATTTTCAAAATGGGTTTCTTTAGAGGAATAATTTATTCACATTATGTTAACATGCATACAAAATTTTATATTTCAACAAAAGGATACTATTTAAGTGTGTATATAATTTAATAATTGTAAATCTTAATACAACGTCTGGTACGTTGAATTGTTTTTCTTGATCTTCCGTCAGTAGCTCAAACTTGGTAAACTGCACCTAGAATATAATAAAACGGGCTATTTTGAGTAAATTAGCATATATAATATAATAAAATATCGTTTATTATTTGTAGTAGTTAAATTATTTATTGTTAATAGAATATTATTACATAAAATTGTTATATGTACATTGTTTTCTTAATAACTAAATTCAAAAATAAAATTCGGCCGCGGTATATTTATAAAGTTAAATCGAGGTCGCCACTTGCTGGGGTTTGATAAAGGCTAGAGGAATTTCGAATATCAGAAAGGCGACGAGATAAGATTTCTCAAAAATGGCCACAAGTTAAAATTACGGTTTACAGAGGGTTATCCAAATTATTGTTTTTACCCAAATAACAACTAGGTATGTTCAAAATATGCTAATTAATAATATATACATCAATAATTATATAAAAATTATATTAGGGTTGTAAGGGATAGCAAGAGATACGCAAACGAAATCTAACAGGCGTTGTTCTGGTTATCACTTGCTGGCTCGCTTCCGTACCGGGCTGCCGTTTTGATTTTGAGCAATGGGACTCAATTCTGCCTACCTTTGAGGCTCAGGGTGGTCCTCAATCGTCCACTCCAGTGGAGTTTATGTGGCAAGGGCAGCAGACGTCGCTGATACCTAGAATAGTAAGATTAATTAAAGATAAAGGTCAGTGTAGATTTTTATACTTACATCTTAAGAAATCCTCTTGCTGTAAAGGCTGATATGTATGGCAGACCATGGCCACTCAAGATTTAGAGCTGTGAATGTAATGCAGTTTATTTATATTAGTTTAAGTGTTGGTTTATTGGTTATTTATATTACATAATTGTTGATTAATCAATATTACCGTTGTAAACGTTTTGGATCCAAACCGTGTTATTATTTATGGACAGTTGCCTCAAAAGTAACCTGAAAACCAAGCCTTTGATTTATATGTTTCTAATTGATATTATTAAAGTTACTTACCTACCTTCACATTTTTGAAAAGAAAAACTGGTAGTCGCGTTTAATAAGTTCAATGACGCCTGCCACCCTTTCGGGTACCTACTCAAACTTTTTGAATTTAAAGGCTCAAATGTAGGCAACTTAACACACACGTCCATACTTACTGTTATTCGCATTCTTATGTTATAATTTGTTGTGTTACTAAAGATTTGTTTTTACCTTGTTATTCCTAAATTTATTTATATTTAATTAAATGCATGAACTATTTTTTCGACTTTCTTTGAAACCCACGACCCCCACTGACTAATAAGCTAGCAGGCAAGTGAAACCTAAAAGATAAGGTTACAATAAAAGAAACTTACCTTGCTTAATTTTCAAAATGGGTGATTTTTCCTTTTGCGATTTATGGTATTGGTTTGTCGAGCCACCGTTCTACTTTAATTAATTTAGGTTCATGATGTTATTGTGGAATTTCGTTGGATAACATCTTGGCTGTGTAAGTTGTATAAAGTTTTTTTTGTAGTTCTATGTGTGTTTTCTCAGTCAATTCAATTTAAAAATGTCCATACACCTGTGCCGTGAAGAAATTTTCATTTAAAGTTAATTTTGTATTATAAGTGTTAGTTATTGATGTCAAACTAATGGGTATAGTTATATAAGCATATTGTGTAAAGATTAAAGGGTAAAATTGGTGGTTGGACAGATTTAAATCGAAATTATGACAATTTTAGTCAAGCGTGAAAATTTGTTTGTTCGACTCAAATTGTGAGTTATTGTTGGGTTTTAGAGATAAATATGTTATTTTATTAGTTTAAGGTAGTGTTGGGGATTCTTTTTATGTGTTTAAATCTAAAATTTAAAGAAATTAATATTTTAGTTATAAAATTTTAAATGTCAATTTTTGTCCATGGTTTACTTGATAATGTTACATAGTTGTTGTTTCTATATGTTTTTATGTAATTTGTATTGTGAAAAACAATCAGTAATCTCCAGAACGTATTGAGAGGAGGACGTGTTGTTTGCATAATTATTAACCTATAAAAAACATGCATTTCAATAATTTAGAAAAATAAAGTAAGGTTACAAATTTTTGAATAGAAGAAATTTGTGCATATAAATGGATATAACTTACCTGTTTGTCGATATATCAAGAAAATAATAATTTATTGATTTGATTTGGATAATTTCACAACTTATAGAACTTTTTAGTGGAAAATATTTCAAGAAGAATTAATTTTCTGCAAACTTGCAATTTTGAAATCTCGCCACCAGTCAAGAGGTTGGTTGTGGATATTATAGCGGTATTTTTTTCACGGGACCAATTTTAAGGAAGTGTCGAGTGTACGGAAAAATCGTAAGTGACATTAATTTGAATTTTATACTGGCCAGTAAAATATATCATTTCGGACAAATATTTTATTAAAGAAAAGAATAAAACGTACCATTTGAGAGAACTTAACATATTTGTTTAAATATTAAAAAAATAAGAATTTAGAAAATTTGCTACATTGATTTTTATTTAAATTATTTTGTTTAGTAGTTTAGTTATAAGGTATATTTAAAAAAAAAATTGACGTAGAAATCCTTAACATGACATAAATAAAATAAAAGGCTGATTAGTAGTTTTGTTAATTGTTTATTTATTATTTATGTGTGCAGAAATAAAAATTGTGTTTCTATCGATATATTTAAATTTTATTTATTGTTCATGTTTCTTCCTTGTGTGGAAATAATTTGTGATTTGCAGATTGTTACAATTTTCCCAGCCCGGGTGTTAGTATTACAGGTGGACCCACTGATATTGGAAATTGGTAAGGTAAGGTTGATGTATTACAAATTTAAGAGATATTTGTCGATTGCTTTACTGAAACTAAAGTTGGAGCTAGTGACGGGGCAAAAATTTGTTATATAAAAAAATATTGTAGTGATATACGGTTGTATTGTGGTTTTGTTTTATTAAAGTGTATACCACTGCAGTACATTACATTTATGTTTAGATTTTATTGTAATAGTGATCGATGTCGACTTCACTTTCCTTGCCAGACCACATTGACTTCGTTGTTGTCATCATCGATGGCCTTGTTATTTGTTATTTTATAAATATTTGTAATTAAATTTTTAAAATATAAATATTTCATGGATAGTTTTGCTGTAATTGATCTTGTTTGTTACAGAGTTAGATGCACAATAATATAATTGTTATCAAGTCAAAAAACTATTGCTTTTCAGTACAAAAGTCTGTGTTCTGCTGTTGTATTTAATATTTTTGTCCCTTTCACATGTGGACCATGTTTATATTGCTATTTAGCTTCTTGTTGCTATAAAAATTATGCTGAGATGTGTGCTTTATTGCTATTAATTACCAGTAACAGTTTTACTTAACCTGCTTAATGCATATAATTAAAAACATGTTTAAGCATTAAGTATATATAATTCGACTTATACCTACTCTTTTTTAATACTTGAAATCTTTAGAGCGTCTAAGAGGTTTGAATTTCGCATATAAATTTTTTTATAGTGGCACACAAGGTCTTTACTTGTTAATAAAACTCTTGTTGCATCAATCCATGCTTGCAGTTTATCTGCTTTCCGTAAAATATTACAAAATAATTGATGAATTTGATTACAATTCTCAAAAGAAATGTTTGCATAGGTCAATTTGTATTCTTATTATTTAAGTTAAATGAAAATAAAAAAAGATGTTACCTTAGTTTGCTGTAAAAAATAAAATTTCAATTTAGTTTTATTACCAAAGATATTTTAAATAAAGAAGAGTCACAATTTAACATTTTAATAGTGCCAAAGAATCTTGTACCTCTATCATCATGAAAAAGTTTATTTAATTTGTATTACGAAAAATACGCCAAAAGCAAATATTCATTATTACAGGTTATGTTGCTGTAGAATGACAATCATGCTTGCGCACGTCGCGCCATCTATCAGAAATTTAGCTCGCGTTAAAATTGGTTGACGAAATGACGGCGAGTTGACATACCATATGTTATATACAGTGCGCGTCTAAAGTCCGTTCCCCCCCTACTAATTTTTGAACCACCTGGTATATCGCAACGAAATTTGGAGTGCTTAAACAGGAGATAAGAACCTAATTTTTTATGGAAAAATGACAGCTAAAAGTTTCAAAATGGCGGCTCAGCGCCTTCTTGAATTACTTTTTTAAATAGAACACCCTGTATATTATTCCGTTTTCGAAATCTGCTCATAATTCTTAACATTTTTCTCTAATACACTTTACTCCTAAATTTAATTGATTTCGAAATATTAACGTTTGAAAAGTGACATTCCGGTTTAAAATGAAGTATGGATTTTGCGAGGGATTTTGGTCACTTCCGGTAAAACATTTTTCTAACTAAATTTTATTTGACAGCTAACAGTTAAGTTTGACAGTAAACAAGATGTAAGATACCCCAACAACGATTTTTGTTTTCAATGCAAACTTGATTGATAGCAGAATTCGTGTCTTTGTTGGATTTGAAATTAATTAAAATGTCACTTTTCAAACGTTAATATTTGAAAATCAATTAAATTTAGAAGTGTATTAGAAAAAAATGTTAAGAATTATGAGCAGATTTCGAAAACGGAATAATATACAGGGTGTTCTATTTAAAAAAGTAATTCAAGAGGGCGCTCAGCCGCCATTTTGAAATTTTTAGCTGTCATTTTTCCATAAAAAATTAGGTTCTTATCTCCTGTTTAAGCCCTCCAAATTTCGTTGCGATATACCAGGTGGTTCAAAAATTAGTAGGGGGGGAACGGACTTTAGACGCGCACTGTATATCTTGGCTAACCCTTAGAATTTGACATTATAAAATTACAAAAGTAAGGTTAATATATTTTGCGGCATGTCCACAATGAACGTTTCGCAGCCAACATCGACGTCAAATTAAAAAAAAACATAAATACATGTTTTTATTTATTAAAGTGTCGTTTGTGCAAAAAATATACGATACTCATTGTTAAGTGCTTACAACAGATATCGAGAATCGGGTCTCGTTTGTCCAACTTTTCTCTATCTGTTATAAAGCACTTACCGGTCTCGTATCGTAATATATGTACTATATTGCGCACAATAGTATATCATGTTACAAGTGCAAAAAAAGTGCCAATTTCTCTTCGACTTCATCTCATGCTGCAATCATGCGATGTGAAATTGACGTTTTTGCACGCGTTACACACTATACTTTATCTACAATCACAAAAAAAGTGATAAAACACCAAAAGCTGAGAAAAAGCTAAGCTATGGCAATAAATTAAGAGATGTAATGTGAGCAGCTTCCACGATGTTTGGAGGTGTACATTCCATTTTTTTCATCATCGGGTTCACTGATGATAAATTTAACATTTAAAAAACAACAAAAGTAAATATTAAATTTTTAAAAATAACTGTAATAAAATACATACAATCTGTATAATTTCAGGTAATCTAGTAAATATACAATCACAATTCAATTGTCAATGTTATTTTTGAAAGCAAACTTTTAAAATTATGGTTTTAAATTATAAAACAAAGTAGGGCTATAACCAATATACTAGTTAAACAAGAAGTGCCATCTTTTTCTGCCACCTACATCTGCATAGCGATATTTTTTATCCAACCCCTTTTTCGCAAAATGTAAATATATTCTGGCATGCATTGCAAGTGTTGTAGGTGGCAAGGAAAGATAACTTTAAAGGTCTCTTAAGCTGGCTCAGCCAAAATAGCACAACACAAAAAGAAATATATAATGATTTAGTGCTAATTAATTGCTATTTAATTGCGCTAAATAAAATTTTATTGCTCTGTTTTTTTTAAAGAAACCATGGCTAAGCTGACAAAAATCGTGTGCTGGCTCAATCGAAAAAAAAAGGAAATAAATATTTTTTGATTTAGTGAGAATTAATTGCTAATTAATTGCAAATTAATTGCGCTAAATAAAAATGTATAGCTCTTATTTAAAAAAAAATCATGGCTGAGCTGGCAAAAACCATATGCTGGCTCAATCGAAAATAAAAGGAAATACATATTTTTTTATTTAGTGAGAATTAATTGCTAATTAATTGCAAATTAATTGCGCTAAATAAAAATGCATAACTCTTATTAAACTGCATAAAAACGGCCGATAAGGCCGTCATATATAGTTAAATAGTGGGACTGGAATAGGTGCGATAGAATAATTAATTGCTCCAGCACAACACACTAAAATGTATTCTACCAAGTACTGCCAACTCTAGAATACTTAAAAATAAACTCTTCGATTTAATTGCTACCAGAAAACTGCATAAAAACCGCGGATATGGCCGTTATATAAGATTAAACAGTGCGACTGGCATAGGAGCGGTAGAATAATTAATTGCTCCAGCACAACACACTAAAATGTGTTCTACCAAGTACTGCCAACTCTACAATACTTAAAATTACACTCTTCGATTTAATTGCTACCAGAAAACTGCATAAAACCGGCGGATATGGCCGTTATATAAGATTAAACAGTGCGACTGGCATAGGAGCGGTAGACTAATTAATTGCTCCAGCACAACATACTAAAATGTGTTCTACCAAGTACTGCCAACTCTAGAATACTTAAAAATACACTCTTTGATTTAATTTCTACCATAAAACTGCATAAAAACGGCGGATAAGGCCGTTATATAAGATTGAACAGTGCGACTGGCATAGGAGCGGTAGAATAATTAATTGCTCCAGCACAACACAGTAAACTGTGTTCTAGCAAGTACTACCAACTCTAGCATACTCAAGAATACTCGAGAATACACTCTCTGATTTAATTGCTACCAGAGAACTGCAGAGAATAGGCGGATAAATCCGTCATATATGGTTAAACAGTGCGTCTGGAATAGGTGCGATAGAATAATTAATTGCTCCAGCACAACACACTAAAATGTATTCTACCAAGTACTACCAACTCTAGAATACTCGAAAACACACTCTTTGATTTAATTACTACCATAGAACTGCAGAGAAATGGCGGATAAACCGTCATATATGGTTAAACTGTGGGACTGGAGTTGGAGCGATAGAATAATTAATTGCTCCAGCACAACACACTAAAATGTATTCTACCAAGTACTACCAACTCTAGAATGCTCAAAAATACACTCTTTGATTTAATTTCTACCATAAAACTGCATAAAAACGGCGGATAAGGCCGTTATATAAGATTGAACAGTGCGACTGGCATAGGAGCGGTAGAATAATTAATTGCTCCAGCACAACACACTAAACTGTGTTCTACCAAGTACTACCAACTCTATCATACTCGAGAATACACTCTCTGATTTAATTGCTACCAGAGAACTGCAGAGAATAGGCGGATAAATCCGTCATATATGGTTAAACAGTGCGTCTGGAATAGGTGCGATAGAATAATTAATTGCTCCAGCACAACACACTAAAATGTATTCTACCAAGTACTACCAACTCTAGAATACTCGAAAACACACTCTTTGATTTAATTACTACCATAGAACTGCAGAGAAATGGCGGATAAACCGTCATATATGGTTAAACTGTGGGACTGGAGTTGGAGCGATAGAATAATTAATTGCTCCAGCACAACACACTAAAATGTATTCTACCAAGTACTACCAACTCTAGAATGCTCAAAAATACACTCTTTGATTTAATTTCTACCATAAATCTGCATAAAAACGGCGGATAAGGCCGTTATATAAGATTGAACAGTGCGACTGGCATAGGAGCGCTAGAATAATTAATTGCTCCAGCACAACACACTAAACTGTGTTCTACCAAGTACTACCAACTCTAGCATACTCGAGAATACTCGAGAATACACTCTCTGATTTAGTTGCTACCAGAGAACTGCAGAAAATAGGCAGATAAACTTTCCTGGAATACAATTAAAATGTTATAACAGCTCATTGAAGTTATCATTAATATTTAAATAAAGTAAACAAAAATCTGTAAGCATGTTTGAAACGGAAAAACTACAAATTTCCTGGTACGCACTATAGAATTCCGAGTATTCCGGACATAATTCCGAGTAATATCTATAAAATTCCCAGAATATTGTTCTAATTTCTACAAAACTGTACATTTTATTTAAAATCAAACTGGACTCATAAACTTTCCTGGAATAAAATTAAAATGTTATAACAGCTCATTAAAGTTATAATTAATATTTAAATAAAGTAAACAAAAATTTGTAAGCATGTTTGAAACGGAAA
Organism: Agrypnus murinus; assembly: GCA_929113105.1. NCBI lineage: Eukaryota > Metazoa > Arthropoda > Insecta > Coleoptera > Elateridae > Agrypnus > Agrypnus murinus. Next base: position 93,166,392 of record OV816031.1, on the reverse strand, counting down.
AACTACAAATTTCCCGGTACGCACTATAGAAATCCGAGTATTCCGGACATAATTCCGAGTAATATCTATAAAATTCCCAGAATTTTGTTCTAATTTCTATAAAACGGTACATTTTATTTAAAATCAAACTGGACTCATAAACTTTCCCGAAAAACAATTAAAATGTTATCATATCTCATTAACATTATCATTTATATTTAAATAACCTTAACAAAAATCTGTAAACATGCTTGCAACGGAAATATTGCAAATTTCCAGGTACACACTATAGAAATCCGAGTATTCCGGACATAATTCCGAGTAATATCTATAAAATTCCCAGAATTTTGTTCTAGTTTCTACAAAACTGTGCATTTTTATTTAAAATCAAACTGGACTCATAAACTTTCCTGGAATACAATTAAAATGTTATAACAGCTCATTGAAGTTATCATTAATATTTAAATAAAGTAAACAAAAATCTGTAAGCATTTTTGAAACGAAAAAACTACAAATTTCCTGGTACGCACTATAGAATTCCGAGTATTCCGGACATAATTCCGAGTAATATCTATAAAATTCTCAGAATATTGTTCTAATTTCTACAAAACTGTACATTTTATTTAAAATCAAACTGGACTCATAAACTTTCCTGGAATAAAATTAAAATGTTATAACAGCTCATTAAAGTTATAATTAATATTTAAATAAAGTAAACAAAAATTTGTAAGCATGTTTGAAACGGAAAAACTACAAATTTCCCGGTACGCACTATAGAAATCCGAGTATTCCGGACATAATTCCGAGTAATATCTATAAAATTCCCAGAATTTTGTTCTAATTTCTATAAAACGGTACATTTTATTTAAAATCAAACTGGACTCATAAACTTTCCTGGAATAAAATTAAAATGTTATAACAGCTCATTAAAGTTATAATTAATATTTAAATAAAGTAAACAAAAATTTGTAAGCATGTTTGAAACGGAAAAACTACAAATTTCCCGGTACGCACTATAGAAATCCGAGTATTCCGGACATAATTCCGAGTAATATCTATAAAACTCCCAGAATTTTGTTCTAATTTCTACAAAACTGTACATTTTATTTAAAATCAAACTGGACTCATAAACTTTCCTGGAATAAAATTAAAATGTTATAACAGCTCATTAAAGTTATAATTAATATTTAAATAAAGTAAACAAAAATTTGTAAGCATGTTTGAAACGGAAAAACTACAAATTTCCCGGTACGCACTATAGAAATCCGAGTATTCCGGACATAATTCCGAGTAATATCTATAAAATTCCCAGAATTTTGTTCTAATTTCTACAAAACTGTACATTTTATTTAAAATCAAACTGGACTCATAAACTTTCCTGGAATAAAATTAAAATGTTATAACAGCTCATTAAAGTTATAATTAATATTTAAATAAAGTAAACAAAAATTTGTAAGCATGTTTGAAACGGAAAAACTACAAATTTCCCGGTACGCACTATAGAAATCCGAGTATTCCGGACATAATTCCGAGTAATATCTATAAAATTCCCAGAATTTTGTTCTAATTTCTATAAAACGGTACATTTTATTTAAAATCAAACTGGACTCATAAACTTTCCTGGAATAAAATTAAAATGTTATAACAGCTCATTAAAGTTATAATTAATATTTAAATAAAGTAAACAAAAATTTGTAAGCATGTTTGAAACGGAAAAACTACAAATTTCCCGGTACGCACTATAGAAATCCGAGTATTCCGGACATAATTCCGAGTAATATCTATAAAATTCCCAGAATTTTGTTCTAATTTCTACAAAACTGTACATTTTATTTAAAATCAAACTGGACTCATAAACTTTCCTGGAATAAAATTAAAATGTTATAACAGCTCATTAAAGTTATAATTAATATTTAAATAAAGTAAACAAAAATTTGTAAGCATGTTTGAAACGGAAAAACTACAAATTTCCCGGTACGCACTATAGAAATCCGAGTATTCCGGACATAATTCCGAGTAATATCTATAAAATTCCCAGAATTTTGTTCTAATTTCTATAAAACGGTACATTTTATTTAAAATCAAACTGGACTCATAAACTTTCCTGGAATAAAATTAAAATGTTATAACAGCTCATTAAAGTTATAATTAATATTTAAATAAAGTAAACAAAAATTTGTAAGCATGTTTGAAACGGAAAAACTACAAATTTCCCGGTACGCACTATAGAAATCCGAGTATTCCGGACATAATTCCGAGTAATATCTATAAAATTCCCAGAATTTTGTTCTAATTTCTACAAAACTGTACATTTTATTTAAAATCAAACTGGACTCATAAACTTTCCTGGAATAAAATTAAAATGTTATAACAGCTCATTAAAGTTATAATTAATATTTAAATAAAGTAAACAAAAATTTGTAAGCATGTTTGAAACGGAAAAACTACAAATTTCCCGGTACGCACTATAGAAATCCGAGTATTCCGGACATAATTCCGAGTAATATCTATAAAATTCCCAGAATTTTGTTCTAATTTCTATAAAACGGTACATTTTATTTAAAATCAAACTGGACTCATAAACTTTCCTGGAATAAAATTAAAATGTTATAACAGCTCATTAAAGTTATAATTAATATTTAAATAAAGTAAACAAAAATTTGTAAGCATGTTTGAAACGGAAAAACTACAAATTTCCCGGTACGCACTATAGAAATCCGAGTATTCCGGACATAATTCCGAGTAATATCTATAAAACTCCCAGAATTTTGTTCTAATTTCTACAAAACTGTACATTTTATTTAAAATCAAACTGGACTCATAAACTTTCCTGGAATAAAATTAAAATGTTATAACAGCTCATTAAAGTTATAATTAATATTTAAATAAAGTAAACAAAAATTTGTAAGCATGTTTGAAACGGAAAAACTACAAATTTCCCGGTACGCACTATAGAAATCCGAGTATTCCGGACATAATTCCGAGTAATATCTATAAAATTCCCAGAATTTTGTTCTAATTTCTACAAAACTGTACATTTTATTTAAAATCAAACTGGACTCATAAACTTTCCTGGAATAAAATTAAAATGTTATAACAGCTCATTAAAGTTATAATTAATATTTAAATAAAGTAAACAAAAATTTGTAAGCATGTTTGAAACGGAAAAACTACAAATTTCCCGGTACGCACTATAGAAATCCGAGTATTCCGGACATAATTCCGAGTAATATCTATAAAATTCCCAGAATTTTGTTCTAATTTCTATAAAACGGTACATTTTATTTAAAATCAAACTGGACTCATAAACTTTCCTGGAATAAAATTAAAATGTTATAACAGCTCATTAAAGTTATAATTAATATTTAAATAAAGTAAACAAAAATTTGTAAGCATGTTTGAAACGGAAAAACTACAAATTTCCCGGTACGCACTATAGAAATCCGAGTATTCCGGACATAATTCCGAGTAATATCTATAAAATTCCCAGAATTTTGTTCTAATTTCTACAAAACTGTACATTTTATTTAAAATCAAACTGGACTCATAAACTTTCCTGGAATAAAATTAAAATGTTATAACAGCTCATTAAAGTTATAATTAATATTTAAATAAAGTAAACAAAAATTTGTAAGCATGTTTGAAACGGAAAAACTACAAATTTCCCGGTACGCACTATAGAAATCCGAGTATTCCGGACATAATTCCGAGTAATATCTATAAAATTCCCAGAATTTTGTTCTAATTTCTATAAAACGGTACATTTTATTTAAAATCAAACTGGACTCATAAACTTTCCTGGAATAAAATTAAAATGTTATAACAGCTCATTAAAGTTATAATTAATATTTAAATAAAGTAAACAAAAATTTGTAAGCATGTTTGAAACGGAAAAACTACAAATTTCCCGGTACGCACTATAGAAATCCGAGTATTCCGGACATAATTCCGAGTAATATCTATAAAATTCCCAGAATTTTGTTCTAATTTCTATAAAACGGTACATTTTATTTAAAATCAAACTGGACTCATAAACTTTCCTGGAATAAAATTAAAATGTTATAACAGCTCATTAAAGTTATAATTAATATTTAAATAAAGTAAACAAAAATTTGTAAGCATGTTTGAAACGGAAAAACTACAAATTTCCCGGTACGCACTATAGAAATCCGAGTATTCCGGACATAATTCCGAGTAATATCTATAAAATTCCCAGAATTTTGTTCTAATTTCTACAAAACTGTACATTTTATTTAAAATCAAACTGGACTCATAAACTTTCCTGGAATAAAATTAAAATGTTATAACAGCTCATTAAAGTTATAATTAATATTTAAATAAAGTAAACAAAAATTTGTAAGCATGTTTGAAACGGAAAAACTACAAATTTCCCGGTACGCACTATAGAAATCCGAGTATTCCGGACATAATTCCGAGTAATATCTATAAAATTCCCAGAATTTTGTTCTAATTTCTACAAAACTGTACATTTTATTTAAAATCAAACTGGACTCATAAACTTTCCTGGAATAAAATTAATATGTTATAACAGCTCATTAAAGTTATAATTAATATTTAAATAAAGTAAACAAAAATTTGTAAGCATGTTTGAAACGGAAAAACTACAAATTTCCCGGTACGCACTATAGAAATCCGAGTATTCCGGACATAATTCCGAGTAATATCTATAAAATTCCCAGAATTTTGTTCTAATTTCTACAAAACTGTACATTTTATTTAAAATCAAACTGGACTCATAAACTTTCCTGGAATAAAATTAAAATGTTATAACAGCTCATTAAAGTTATAATTAATATTTAAATAAAGTAAACAAAAATTTGTAAGCATGTTTGAAACGGAAAAACTACAAATTTCCCGGTACGCACTATAGAAATCCGAGTATTCCGGACATAATTCCGAGTAATATCTATAAAATTCCCAGAATTTTGTTCTAATTTCTATAAAACGGTACATTTTATTTAAAATCAAACTGGACTCATAAACTTTCCCGAAAAACAATTAAAATGTTATCATATCTCATTAACATTATCATTTATATTTAAATAACCTTAACAAAAATCTGTAAACATGCTTGCAACGGAAATATTGCAAATTTCCAGGTACACACTATAGAAATCCGAGTATTCCGGACATAATTCCGAGTAATATCTATAAAATTCCCAGAATTTTGTTCTAGTTTCTACAAAACTGTGCATTTTTATTTAAAATCAAACTGGACTCATAAACTTTCCTGGAATACAATTAAAATGTTATAACAGCTCATTGAAGTTATCATTAATATTTAAATAAAGTAAACAAAAATCTGTAAGCATGTTTGAAACGGAAAAACTACAAATTTCCTGGTACGCACTATAGAAATCCGAGTATTCCGGACATAATTCCGAGTAATATCTATAAAATTCCCAGAATATTGTTCTAATTTCTACAAAACTGTACATTTTATTTAAAATCAAACTGGACTCATAAACTTTCCTGGAATAAAATTAAAATGTTATAACAGCTCATTAAAGTTATAATTAATATTTAAATAAAGTAAACAAAAATTTGTAAGCATGTTTGAAACGGAAAAACTACAAATTTCCCGGTACGCACTATAGAAATCCGAGTATTCCGGACATAATTCCGAGTAATATCTATAAAATTCCCAGAATTTTGTTCTAATTTCTATAAAACGGTACATTTTATTTAAAATCAAACTGGACTCATAAACTTTCCTGGAATAAAATTAAAATGTTATAACAGCTCATTAAAGTTATAATTAATATTTAAATAAAGTAAACAAAAATTTGTAAGCATGTTTGAAACGGAAAAACTACAAATTTCCCGGTACGCATTATAGAAATCCGAGTATTCCGGACATAATTCCGAGTAATATCTATAAAATTCCCAGAATTTTGTTCTAATTTCTATAAAACGGTACATTTTATTTAAAATCAAACTGGACTCATAAACTTTCCCGAAAAACAATTAAAATGTTATCATATCTCATTAACATTATCATTTATATTTAAATAACCTTAACAAAAATCTGTAAACATGCTTGCAACGGAAATATTGCAAATTTCCAGGTACACACTATAGAAATCCGAGTATTCCGGACATAATTCCGAGTAATATCTATAAAATTCCCAGAATTTTGTTCTAGTTTCTACAAAACTGTGCATTTTTATTTAAAATCAAACTGGACTCATAAACTTTCCTGGAATACAATTAAAATGTTATAACAGCTCATTGAAGTTATCATTAATATTTAAATAAAGTAAACAAAAATCTGTAAGCATTTTTGAAAAGAAAAAACTACAAATTTCCTGGTACGCACTATAGAATTCCGAGTATTCCGGACATAATTCCGAGTAATATCTATAAAATTCCCAGAATATTGTTCTAATTTCTACAAAACTGTACATTTTATTTAAAATCAAATTGGACTCATAAACTTTCCTGGAATAAAATTAAAATGTTATAACAGCTCATTAAAGTTATAATTAATATTTAAATAAAGTAAACAAAAATTTGTAAGCATGTTTGAAACGGAAAAACTACAAATTTCCCGGTACGCACTATAAAAATCTGAGTATTCCGGACATAATTCCGAGTAATATCTATAAAATTCCCAGAATTTTGTTCTAATTTCTACAAAACTGTACATTTTATTTAAAATCAAACTGGACTCATAAACTTTCCTGGAATAAAATTAAAATGTTATAACAGCTCATTAAAGTTATAATTAATATTTAAATAAAGTAAACAAAAATTTGTAAGCATGTTTGAAACGGAAAAACTACAAATTTCCCGGTACGCACTATAGAAATCCGAGTATTCCGGACATAATTCCGAGTAATATCTATAAAATTCCAAGAATTTTGTTCTAATTTCTATAAAACGGTACATTTTATTTAAAATCAAACTGGACTCATAAACTTTCCCGAAAAACAATTAAAATGTTATCATATCTCATTAACATTATCATTTATATTTAAATAACCTTAACAAAAATCTGTAAACATGCTTGCAACGGAAATATTGCAAATTTCCAGGTACACACTATAGAAATCCGAGTATTCCGGACATAATTCCGAGTAATATCTATAAAATTCCCAGAATTTTGTTCTAGTTTCTACAAAATTGTGCATTTTTATTTAAAATCAAACTGGACTCATAAACTTTCCTGGAATAAAATTAAAATGTTATAACAGCTCATTAAAGTTATAATTAATATTTAAATAAAGTAAACAAAAATTTGTAAGCATGTTTGAAACGGAAAAACTACAAATTTCCCGGTACGCACTATAGAAATCCGAGTATTCCGGACATAATTCCGAGTAATATCTATAAAATTCCCAGAATTTTGTTCTAATTTCTATAAAACGTGTACATTTTATTTAAAATCAAACTGGACTCATAAACTTTCCTGGAATAAAATTAAAATGTTATAACAGCTCATTAAAGTTATAATTAATATTTAAATAAAGTAAACAAAAATTTGTAAGCATGTTTGAAACGGAAAAACTACAAATTTCCCGGTACGCACTATAGAAATCCGAGTATTCCGGACATAATTCCGAGTAATATCTATAAAATTCCCAGAATTTTGTTCTAATTTCTATAAAACGGTACATTTTATTTAAAATCAAACTGGACTCATAAACTTTCCTGGAATAAAATTAAAATGTTATAACAGCTCATTAAAGTTATAATTAATATTTAAATAAAGTAAACAAAAATTTGTAAGCATGTTTGAAACGGAAAAACTACAAATTTCCCGGTACGCACTATAGAAATCCGAGTATTCCGGACATAATTCCGAGTAATATCTATAAAATTCCCAGAATTTTGTTCTAATTTCTATAAAACGGTACATTTTATTTAAAATCAAACTGGACTCATAAACTTTCCCGAAAAACAATTAAAATGTTATCATATCTCATTAACATTATCATTTATATTTAAATAACCTTAACAAAAATCTGTAAACATGCTTGCAACGGAAATATTGCAAATTTCCAGGTACACACTATAGAAATCCGAGTATTCCGGACATAATTCCGAGTAATATCTATAAAATTCCCAGAATTTTGTTCTAGTTTCTACAAAACTGTGCATTTTTATTTAAAATCAAACTGGACTCATAAACTTTCCTGGAATACAATTAAAATGTTATAACAGCTCATTGAAGTTATCATTAATATTTAAATAAAGTAAACAAAAATCTGTAAGCATTTTTGAAACGAAAAAACTACAAATTTCCTGGTACGCACTATAGAATTCCGAGTATTCCGGACATAATTCCGAGTAATATCTATAAAATTCCCAGAATATTGTTCTAATTTCTACAAAACTGTACATTTTATTTAAAATCAAACTGGACTCATAAACTTTCCTGGAATAAAATTAAAATGTTATAACAGCTCATTAAAGTTATAATTAATATTTAAATAAAGTAAACAAAAATTTGTAAGCATGTTTGAAACGGAAAAACTACAAATTTCCCGGTACGCACTATAGAAATCCGAGTATTCCGGACATAATTCCGAGTAATATCTATAAAATTCCCAGAATTTTGTTCTAATTTCTATAAAACGGTACATTTTATTTAAAATCAAACTGGACTCATAAACTTTCCTGGAATAAAATTAAAATGTTATAACAGCTCATTAAAGTTATAATTAATATTTAAATAAAGTAAACAAAAATTTGTAAGCATGTTTGAAACGGAAAAACTACAAATTTCCCGGTACGCACTATAGAAATCCGAGTATTCCGGACATAATTCCGAGTAATATCTATAAAATTCCCAGAATTTTGTTCTAATTTCTACAAAACTGTACATTTTATTTAAAATCAAACTGGACTCATAAACTTTCCTGGAATAAAATTAAAATGTTATAACAGCTCATTAAAGTTATAATTAATATTTAAATAAAGTAAACAAAAATTTGTAAGCATGTTTGAAACGGAAAAACTACAAATTTCCCGGTACGCACTATAGAAATCCGAGTATTCCGGACATAATTCCGAGTAATATCTATAAAATTCCCAGAATTTTGTTCTAATTTCTATAAAACTGTACATTTTATTTAAAATCACACTGGACTCATAAACTTTCCCGAAAAACAATTAAAATGTTATCATATCTCATTAACATTATCATTTATATTTAAATAACCTTAACAAAAATCTGTAAACATGCTTGCAACGGAAATATTGCAAATTTCCAGGTACACACTATAGAAATCCGAGTATTCCGGACATAATTCCGAGTAATATCTATAAAATTCCCAGAATTTTGTTCTAGTTTCTACAAAACTGTGCATTTTGATTTAAAATCAAACTGGACTCATAAACTTTCCTGGAATACAATTAAAATGTTATAACAGCTCATTGAAGTTATCATTAATATTTAAATAAAGTAAACAAAAATCTGTAAGCATTTTTGAAACGAAAAAACTACAAATTTCCTGGTACGCACTATAGAATTCCGAGTATTCCGGACATAATTCCGAGTAATATCTATAAAATTCCCAGAATTTTGTTCTAATTTCTATAAAACGGTACATTTTATTTAAAATCAAACTGGACTCATAAACTTTCCCGAAAAACAATTAAAATGTTATCATATCTCATGAACATTATCATTTATATTTAAATAACCTTAACAAAAATCTGTAAACATGCTTGCAACGGAAAATTGCAAATTTCCAGGTACAAACTATTGAAATCCGAGTATTCCGGACATAATTCCGAGTAATATCTATAAAATTCCCAGAATTTTGTTCTAGTTTCTACAAAACTGTGCATTTTGATTTAAAATCAAACTGGACTCATAAACTTTCCTGGAATACAATTAAAATGTTATAACAGCTCATTGAAGTTATCATTAATATTTAAATAAAGTAAACAAAAATCTGTAAGCATTTTTGAAACGAAAAAACTACAAATTTCCTGGTACGCACTATAGAATTCCGAGTATTCCGGACATAATTCCGAGTAATATCTATAAAATTCCCAGAATATTGTTCTAATTTCTACAAAACTGTACATTTTATTTAAAATCAAACTGGACTCATAAACTTTCCTGGAATAAAATTAAAATGTTATAACAGCTCATTAAAGTTATAATTAATATTTAAATAAAGTAAACAAAAATTTGTAAGCATGTTTGAAACGGAAAAACTACAAATTTCCCGGTACGCACTATAGAAAGCCGAGTATTCCGGACATAATTCCGAGTAATATCTATAAAATTCCCAGAATTTTGTTCTAATTTCTATAAAACGGTACATTTTATTTAAAATCAAACTGGACTCATAAACTTTCCCGAAAAACAATTAAAATGTTATCATATCTCATTAACATTATCATTTATATTTAAATAACCTTAACAAAAATCTGTAAACATGCTTGCAACGGAAATATTGCAAATTTCCAGGTACACACTATAGAAATCCGAGTATTCCGGACATAATTCCGAGTAATATCTATAAAATTCCCAGAATTTTGTTCTAGTTTCTACAAAACTGTGCATTTTGATTTAAAATCAAACTGGACTCATAAACTTTCCTGGAATACAATTAAAATGTTATAACAGCTCATTGAAGTTATCATTAATATTTAAATAAAGTAAACAAAAATCTGTAAGCATTTTTGAAACGAAAAAACTACAAATTTCCTGGTACGCACTATAGAATTCCGAGTATTCCGGACATAATTCCGAGTAATATCTATAAAATTCCCAGAATTTTGTTCTAATTTCTATAAAACGGTACATTTTATTTAAAATCAAACTGGACTCATAAACTTTCCCGAAAAACAATTAAAATGTTATCATATCTCATGAACATTATCATTTATATTTAAATAACCTTAACAAAAATCTGTAAACATGCTTGCAACGGAAAATTGCAAATTTCCAGGTACAAACTATTGAAATCCGAGTATTCCGGACATAATTCCGAGTAATATCTATAAAATTCCCAGAATTTTGTTCTAGTTTCTACAAAACTGTGCATTTTTATTTAAAATCAAACTGGACTCATAAACTTTCCTGGAATACAATTAAAATGTTATAACAGCTCATTGAAGTTATCATTAATATTTAAATAAAGTAAACAAAAATCTGTAAGCATTTTTGAAACGAAAAAACTACAAATTTCCTGGTACGCACTATAGAATTCCGAGTATTCCGGACATAATTCCGAGTAATATCTATAAAATTCCCAGAATATTGTTCTAATTTCTACAAAACTGTACATTTTATTTAAAATCAAACTGGACTCATAAACTTTCCTGGAATAAAATTAAAATGTTATAACAGCTCATTAAAGTTATAATTAATATTTAAATAAAGTAAACAAAAATTTGTAAGCATGTTTGAAACGGAAAAACTACAAATTTCCCGGTACGCACTATAGAAAGCCGAGTATTCCGGACATAATTCCGAGTAATATCTATAAAATTCCCAGAATTTTGTTCTAATTTCTATAAAACGGTACATTTTATTTAAAATCAAACTGGACTCATAAACTTTCCCGAAAAACAATTAAAATGTTATCACATCTCATTAACATTATCATTAATATGTAAATAACCTCAACAAAAATCTGTAAACATGCTTGCAACGGAAATATTACAAATTTCCAGGTACACACTATAGAAATCCGAATATTCCGGACATAATTCCGAGTAATATCTATAAAATTCCAAGAATTTTGTTCTAGTTTCTACAAACCTGTGCACTTTATTTAAAATCATACTGGACTCATAAACTTTCCTGGAATACAATTAAAATGTTATAACAGCTCATTAAAGTTATCATTAATATTTAAATAAAGTAAACAAAAATCTGTAAGCATTTTTGAAACGAAAAAACTACAAATTTCCAGGTACACACTATAGAAATCCGAATATTCCGGACATAATTCCGAGTAATATCTATAAAATTCCCAGAATTTTGTTCTAATTTCTATAAAACGTGTACATTTTATTTAAAATCAAACTGGACTCATAAACTTTCCCGAAAAACAATTAAGATGTTATCATATCTCATTAACATTATTAGTAATATTTAAATAACCTTAACAAAAATCTGTAAACATGCTTGCAACGGAAATATTACAAATTTACAGGTACACACTATAGAAATCCGAATATCCCGGACATAATTCCGAGTAATATCTATAAAATTCCAAGAATTTTGTTCTAGTTTCTACAAACCTGTGCACTTTATTTAAAATCATACTGGACTCATAAACTTTCCTGGAATACAATTAAAATGTTATAACAGCTCATTAAAGTTATCATTAATATTTAAATAAAGTAAACAAAAATCTGTAAGCATTTTTGAAACGAAAAAACTACAAATTTCCAGGTACACACTATAGAAATCCGAATATTCCGGACATAATTCCGAGTAATATCTATAAAATTCCCAGAATTTTGTTCTAATTTCTATAAAACGTGTACATTTTATTTAAAATCAAACTGGACTCATAAACTTTCCCGAAAAACAATTAAGATGTTATCATATCTCATTAACATTATCATTAATATTTAAATAACCTTAACAAAAATCTGTAAACATGCTTGCAACGGAAATATTACAAATTTCCAGGTACACACTATAGAAATCCGAATATTCCGGACATAATTCCGAGTAATATCTATAAAATTCCCAGAATTTTGTAGGTCTCTTAAGCTGGCTCAGCCAAAATAGCATAACACAAAAAGAAATATATAATGATTTAGTGCTAATTAATTGCTATTTAATTGCGCTAAATAAAAATTTATTGCTCTGTTTTTTTTAAAGAAACCATGGCTGAGCTGGCAAAAACCGTGTGCTGGCTCAATCGAAAAAAAAAGGAAATACATATTTTTTGATTTAGTGAGAATTAATTGCTAATTAATTGCAAATTAATTGCGCTAAATAAAAATGTATAGTCCTTATTTAAAAAAAAAATCATGGCTGAACTGGCAAAAACCATATGCTGGCTCAATCGAAAATAAAAGGAAATACAAATTTTTTGATTTAGTAAGAATGAATTGCTAATTAATTGCAAATTAATTGCGTTAAATAAAAACGCATAGCTCTTATTAAACTGCATAAAAACGGCGGATAAGGCCGTCATATATGGTTAAACAGTGGGACTCGAATAGGTGCGATAATTAATTGCTCCAGCACAACACACTCAAATGTATTCTACCAAGTACTACAAACTCTAGAATACTTAAAAATACACTCTTCGATTTAATTGCTACCAGAAAACTGCATAAAAACGGCGGATAAGGCCGTTATATAAGATTGAACAGTGCGATTGGCATAGGAGCGGTAGAATAATTAATTGCTCCAGCACAACACACTAAAATATGTTCTACCAAGTACTGCCAACTCAAGAATACTTAAAAATACACTCTTCGATTTAATTGCTACCAAAAAACGGCGGATATGGCCGTTATATAAAATTAAACAGTGCGACTGGCATAGGAGCGGTAGAATAATTGCTCCAGCACAACACACTAAAATGTGTTCTACCAAGTACTGCCAACTCTAGAATACTTAAAAATACACTCTTCGATTTAATTGCTACCAGAAAACTGCATAAATACGGCGGATATAGCCGTTATATAAGATTAAACAGTGCGACTGGAATAGGAGCGGTAGAATAATTAATTGCTCCAGCACAACACACTAAAATATATTTTACCAACTACCAACTACCGATAGAATAATTAATTGCACTAGCACAACACACTAAAATGTATTCTACTAAGTAATACCAACTCTAGAATACTCGAAAATACACTCTTTGATTTAACTGCTACCTGAGAACCGCAGAGAAATTATTCTACCATACCTATTCCAGATGCACTGTTTAACCATATATGACGGCTTTATCCGCCGTTTCTCTGCAGTTCTCTGGTAGCAATTAAATCAGAGAGTGTATTCTCGAGTATTCTAGAATTGGTAGTACTTGGTAGAACACATTCTAGTGTGTTGTGCTGGAACAATTAATTGTTCTACCGCTCTTATGCCAGTCGCACGGTTCAATCTTATGTAACGTACTTATCCGCCGTTTCTATGCAGTTTTATGGTATCAATTAAATCAAAGAGTTTATTTTTGAGCATTCTAGAGTTGGTAGTACTTGGTAGAATACATTTTAGTGTGTTGTGCTGGAGCAATTAATTATTCTATCGCACCAATTCCAGTCCCACTGTTTAACCATATATGACGGTTTATCCGCCATTTCTCTGCAGTTCTCTGGTAGCAATTAAATCAGAGAGTGTATTCTCTAGTATTCTAGAGTTGGTAGTACTTGGTAGAACACATTTTAGTGTGTTGTGCTGGAGTAATTAATTATTCTATCTCACCAATTCCAGTCCCACTGTTTAACCATATATGTCGGTTTATCCGCCATTTCTCTGCAGTTCTCAGGTAGCAATTAAATCTAAGAGTGTATTTTCGAGTATTCTAGAGTTGGTAGTACTTGGTAGAATACATTTTAGTGTGTTGTGCTGGAGCAATTAATTATTCTAGCGCTCCTAAGCCAGTCGCACTGTTCAATCTTATATAACGGACTTATCCGCCGTTTTTATGCCGTTTTATGGTAGCAATTAAATCAAAGAGTGTATTTTCGAGTAATCTAGAGTTGGTAGTACTTAGTAGAAAAAATTTAGTGTGTTGTGCTGGAGCAATTAATTATTCTACCGCTCCTATTCCAGTCGCACTGTTTAACTACATATGACGGCTTTATCCGCCGTTTCTCTGCAGTTCTCTGGTAGCAATTAAATTAAAGAGTGTGTGCTTGAGTTTTCTAGAGTTGGTAGTACTTGGTAGAATACATTTGAGTGTGTTGTGCTCGAGCAATTAATTATTCTATCTCACCAATTCCAGTCCCACTGTTTAACCATATATGACGGTTTATCCGCCATTTCTCTGCAGTTCTCAGGTAGCAATTAAATCTAAGAGTGTATTTTCGAGTATTCTAGAGTTGGTAGTACTTGGTAGAATACATTTTAGTGTGTTGTGCTGGAGCAATTAATTATTCTATCGCACCCATTCCAGAAGCACTGTTTAACCATATATGACGGCTTTATCCGCCGTTTCTCTGCAGTACTCTGGTAGCAATTAAATCAAAGAGTGTATTTTCGAGTATTCTAGAGTTGGTAGTACTTGGTAGAATATATCTTAGTGTGTTGTGCTGGAGCAATTAGTTATTCAACCGCTCCTATTCCAGTCGCACTGTTTAATCTTATATAACGGCCATATCCGCCGTTTTTATGCAGTTTTCTGGTAGCAGTTAAATCGAAGAGTGTATTTTTAAGTATTCTAGAGTTGGCAGTACTTGGTAGAACACATTTTAGTGTGTTGTGCTGGAGCAATTAATTATTCTACCGCCCCTATTCCAGTCCCACTGTTTAACTACATATGACGGCTTTATCCGCCGTTTCTCTGCAGTTCTCTGGTAGCAATTAAATTAACGAGTGTGTGTTTGAGTTTTCTAGAGTTGGTAGTATTTGGTAGAATACATTTTAGTGTGTTGTGCTGGAGCAATTAATTATTCTACCGCTCCTATGCCAGTCGCACTGTTGAATCTTATATAATTGCCATATCCGCCGTTTTTATGCAGTTTTCTGGTAGCAATTAAATCGAAGAGTGTATTTTTAAGTGTTCTAGAGTTGGCAATACCTGGTGGAACACATTTTAGTGTGTTGTGCTGGAGCAGCAATTAATTATTCTACCGCTCCTATGCCAGTCGCACTGTTCAATCTTGTATAACGTCCTTATCCGCCGTTTTTATGCAGTTTTCTGGTAGCAATTAAATCGAAGAGTGTATTTTTAAGTATTCTAGAGTTTGTAGTACTTGGTAGAATACATTTTAGTGTGTTGTGCTGGAGCAATTAATTATTCTATCGCACCTATTCCAGTCCCACTGTTTAACCATATATGACGGGCTTATCCGCCGTTTTTATGCAGTTTAATAAGAGCCATGCATTTTTATTTAGCGCACTTAATTTGCAATTAATTAGCAATTAATTAGCAATTAATTCTCACTAAATCAAAAAATATGTATTTCCTTTTTCTTTCGATTGAGCCAGCACACGGTTTTGCCGGCTCAGCCATGGTTTCTTTAAAAAAAAACAGAGCAATAAATTTTTATTTAGCGCAATTAAATAGCAATTAATTAGCACTAAATCATTATATATTTCTTTTTGTGTTGTGCTATTTTGGCTGTGCCAGCTTAAGAGACCTCAACTTTAAAGCTTAAGTGCACCCATCGTGCTTGTACTTGTGAATTATATGAATGAAATGTTACAAATTATAAAAGATCTCATTGTTTTTATTGTAATT
The DNA here is from genome assembly GCA_929113105.1 of Agrypnus murinus. Taxonomy (NCBI): domain Eukaryota; kingdom Metazoa; phylum Arthropoda; class Insecta; order Coleoptera; family Elateridae; genus Agrypnus; species Agrypnus murinus. The sequence goes on along the minus strand of OV816031.1, from coordinate 93,150,046 downwards.
TACCAATAATGAATATTATTAATAGATATTAACAATCATATAATGTTAAAAGTTTTAATAATTTTACGTTAATTCAACAACCATTTTATAATAACATTATATAGTAATAATAAATAAATTAGTCGCCTCGATAGGTCAATGATACAGACTACAGGGTTCGATCCTCCACCGGGGTGATAATTTTTCTATATGGATTTGCATTCAAAATATAACTTAATGTAAAACATTAATTAAACAAAAATATATATGTATTAACGTTTATCAAAAATGTATAACTTTTGTATTTTAAATAATAATATTGCATGTGCTGACATCTATGGCGTTTTAATAGAACTACTGAACCTGCGATACCATTTCCCACGGTCATTTCCGTTTAGTTTAGGGATTGTGAGCAATGGTTACAATTTTCATGTCGGTCGTAGACAAACAATATTTTGCATTTTGCCCAAATGTATGTAGATATATGTAAATTTAGTGAAATTTAGCTGACGACATTACGGTCATGTACCCAAGATAAAAACCATCAGAAGAGACATGGTGCGGCACTTTGACTAACTGCTATAAGACGATTTCTAGGCATGTTCAATTTCTACCACCGTTTCTTACCATGCTCAAACTTCACTTCACTGTTGGGGTGAACAACCAAACAACAGTATTATAGAGTCGACTCTTCGCATGAAACAAGTGTTCCTAGATGCACGTAGGAGCTGCAAACGGCCACCGTATCGAGCTTATTAAACCTGGTGTATCTAACGAACGCGTTCGGTCAAGCTAGCAGCGCGGTACTTCATCAATATACATGGGATCCTTTAACCTCTCTATTTTTTTCAAAATAGCTCTGTCACCGATGTTTAGCTCCCAGCGCAACTACCATTTGTACCAGCAAGGTACCACGAAACAACATCACCAACTAAATCAGTACTTACGTACACCGTCCATCGCGGCATCTACTGCATTCAAATTCCAAACTACAGGCCCTCCTTGCTTGAACTTACTTATGACAAATGCATGCTTGCCAAATCCAAATTTGACTTAACGATTCAAGACGGACACATCCTTGCTTAATAATTCATAAAATCTCTCTTTCTTTTCTCATGCAGTTGAAATTCATCTACGTCCGGCTATCTGACTTCACATAACCCAAGGACTTTGTATTTTGTATAATTCCACTTCACGTGTCAGTGAAGCAAGTCGGGTAGGTGTATAGTATAGATTGAAAGTAGAGTATAGGTAGAACACAAACGTTTTGGTTTGTATCATACTCAATCTGGCCATAGCCTTCAATTCAAAGTAAGAAGGAAAAACCGAAAATCGTGTATACTTTGGCTAAGTTTTTCTAATGTACGCACATTTTCACTGTATACAGGGTGATTCGGAAATAAAGGTAATCCTTTAAATGGTAGGTAGAGAGGAGGCAGTAGAGCTAATTTACCTTGACAAGTATAGGTCAAAAACGAATAGTTTTCCAGAAAATGAATTTTAAAGTTTAATGAGTTTTGGATCCAAAAGGATCTAAGGACAGAACCGGATCCAAAATTCAATAAAACTTTAAAATTAATTTTCTGGAAAACTTCGTTTTTGACTTATACTTGTCAAGGTAAATTAGCTCTACTGCCTTCCCTCTACCTACCATTTAAAGGTTACCTTTATTTCTGAATCATCTTGTATAGCTATTTCAATTAAAAAGATTAACACAAAATTTGCAGTTGCAGCCAACAAATACAATTTGAAAAAGAATAGATCTTCTTGCCAAGTTACTTGATGATCGTCAAATACTATATTTAAATTTTTCATGGGAAGGTACTTTATATTTAGCAAGTGAACTTACACTAATGACCAACTTTTATTGCTAGGAAAATTAAATTACCATATTGTATATTTTTTATAGTACATTATCTGGAAACATTAAAAAAAATCATATATTATTTTATTGCAATACAATTAGAAAAGGTTTTATTGTTATTGAAATAAAAAGGTTATTTACATAAATAAACAATTCCGATCGTTCTTGTTAATAGATCTAAGTGTTTTTTTCCGGACGTGTACTAGTTACTACCATCACACCGTAGGAGTAATTTGATAACGATTCTGCTCGACTGATCACTCTCAATCACCACACCTCGTTACCCTTTCGTCACCCCATAAAAACCCTATCTGCCCAGAAACCCTATTGAATATCCACTTAGGGACGGACATGCAAGGTAAGTAGATATCACGTGTTCTATAATCCAGAACAGCTGATGAATAGGGTTGGGGTTTGTTATGTATGTGTGTTTCAAAAATTAGAATGGCAGCAATTATTTTTACTTTTTTGTAATTTCAGTGTTGGAAGATGCATATTCAGCAATTCCCTCCCTAATGTAATATCGATAATGTATAGGTTTCATGTATGTTCAATGAACATTGTTCATTCAGCCTGCATCGTTTTAATTTAAAATCGGAGATTTTATTTATTTTACCCGTAACCTATTTTAGCTGATATCGGCAGAATTATTTTTTCTTAACTATGACAGCTTAGGGTTTCATCATAACTAAAAATATTTATTTTATTAATGTAGTTTCTAATAATTTCCAACCCCGCCTTTCTTTACATTTACATAGTTACTACTGCATTTCTTGATAGTCGTCGGAGACGTTCTCCTCAAAGTAATTCCTAATCCAGGACTGTAACATAATAAACCAGAATTTAACCTAATCTAACGCATCACCAACTAATATACGAAAAAACACTAAAAGAATAACTAACTTTAATTAACTGTAAAAGACGAACGAAGGGAAAATTCGATTCACATTTGATGGATTTTGGAGTACTTAAGAATAGCAAACCTTGCCTTCAAAAATTCGAAAGCACAAAAACTGGGGGGCCACCACCATCGTCGTTTGGCTTTTTCGATACCGAGGTAAGCAGAGAACGCAAATAGAAAAATTGCATTCCACGCGGAAAATAATTATTGGCAAAAAAACTAGAAAAAATATATTACCCGAGGAATACAACAGTAATTCGATAGGGCACAGATTGCTTCATCTCTGCTCTTCATCTTCATTTTGCCGAGTCACAGATGGTGAAGACGTTCAGAACCAGACAGTAGACATTACGTGAAACGAAATGCCTTGAAGCTTCTGAAAGACTTGAACTTCAGTTTCTATTCAGCTTTGCAAACAAGGAACAAGTGTAAATACAGCGTAATCTCTCCATCATTGGCACCCTTTACTACTAGATACAATCTACTTTTATTTTCATGATATCATATCTCCCAATGTTTAATGTTTTGATAATCTGGAAGAAAAGTATTCTGAGTTCAAGTGCATGCAGTGCCTGTACACTTGTCGGGAGCCGTTAACTTGCCTAATAAGTTTTAAAGCTAGCAGCATTACCATTCCAGAGATACTTAAGGGTTCATTCGGGGAGGGGGCTAAGTTAACTCCATCTCCGTCAATTTGTTCCATCCCTTTCAAAACCTAGCACTAGATAGTCCATAGCTAGCACCTATAAGTTAGCACCATAATAAGGCTCAAAATATAATGGTTCAACGTTTGACAGCTAGCCCCCCCCCCCCCGGTAACATTTTGTACATTGTAAGTAGATTGAATCAAATGCTTGTAGCTAGCACTGGCTAGTACCTAATCTCTAAAGCCTACATTAGTACCATTAACGAGATATTTAGCGGCCAAATCGGGAGAGGGTGGCAAGTTAACGTCAGTGCCAGTGCCTTGCTAACACGGAGTCCTCATGTCCTGGCAAAGGGGGCTATTATTATTTTATAATTACATATGTATAGTAACGGCTTCAGTCCATTTTGTTGATGATTTTAATATAATCTAAGCGACCAAAACGTCTGTGCCGCTTTTATATACGTGTCTCAGTACGGAATAGTCGGACTTTGAGGATAAGCATCTCAAGTTATTAGAAACATAAAATCTTAGTAACATTTTCTGATTAAATGCATTTGAAAATCCGGGAAATTAGCTCAACATTTTTATAAAATGACAGCCAATCTGCACTAAAGGCAATCTGCTCATCCAGGACGAGATCAGCTCTCGGAACTGTGGGTATGCTTTAGCAGAGTTGGCAAGGGAGAAAGACGTGGAACTGGTTTGGGTTCCAAGACATACTGGGGTCCAGGGCAACGAGAAGGCTGATGAACTGGCTAAACTCTAAGCTGAGGACATTTGTCTAGGACCGGAACCCTTCTTGAGTATCACAAGCCAGCTGATTTCGACAGCCCTAATGAAGTGGGCGTATAAGAGTAGTAAAGAGAAGTGGAAAAGGAGCAGAGGCTGTCAACAAGCGAAGGACCATATAAAGGGATTCGACTCTAAGAAGCCGGTCTGGTTAATAGGATGGAGTCGAAGAGCAAATCTTCTGATAGGGGGTCGTTCACAAAGACCGTTCGCTGAAAAGGAGTCGGAGGGGTTCATTCAATTCGAACGACAGGGAGCGAATAATGCTACGTTCGTTTTGTTCTCGAATCATTTAGAAATCTTAAACAAAAATATACACAAACAATTTCCATTTACTCATTATTTCGACGGATATGACGTTCGAGGTAGGGGGGTTTTAAGGTTTGCGAACGAAAACGAACGGGGGGGGGGTGCAAAAATTATCCATTTTTGCGGACGTTATTTTTTGAATCGGCCCTAGGGATCTTGACAGGTCACTGTAAACTAAGAAGACATCTATCTTTGATAGAAGTAAAGGAAGACCCAATTTGATGAAGTGTGAGAGGTGAAGAAACATCCTACCACTACCTACCACATCTACTTGGGAGAACGCGTAGCTTACCAGCGTCTGAGGTTTATAACCTTCGGTGTAGTTACGCTTCGAAGGGAAGAGTTGCATTTCCTAGCGTGGACCGATATCCTAATCTTGATTGGGGAAATCGGGCAGGTTTACAGAGGGAGAAGAGGTTTTTGAAGTAGGTGATAGCAGAGGTTAGGGCGATGTCAAGAGGTTGGCAAAAATGGTCTACGTGCTAGACTCCGGTCTCCCCATAACTATACTAGTACCACCTTACAGGGATTCCTCGAAAACATCTCTTTGTTAAATGCAACCTCTTTATTAGAGTTCCACTTATTTGATTTACTGTAAACAAAATTAATATGAAAACATTTTTTTATTCACAGGCCTGCAGACACGTATTAAACAAAGAAGTTAACAGAATTTGAAATTGCCTTATAAATCGCAAAACAAAAATACTGTTTTTGAAACATAATATCAAACGACATATTTTGTTTATTTAGTTCATCTGTTATTATCCTACAAAATACTTGACCAAAACTACAAAATAAAGACAGGTTTGTTACTTTATTACCAACTACCATGCACATTTTAAAAACCAAACAGTATTGTTTAATCTTCTTGAACTTTAAAATAGGTGTCAATGTATATGCTTACTATTCAATTTGAAAACATTGCCCAAGCAGCATTTCTAGTCATCGCTACATACCAGTTACTATCGGTGGAACTATTAAGTTTTTGCCACTAGTCACAAGCACGTAATTGTTATGTTTTTATTACGTGCCTGGAACCAAAATTGGGAACGTGGCGTGAACTTCTTTTCTCTTTGACACATCGTGTCACGTGGTTGCTCTTGCTTACTCTTGCAACTTATAAAAAACCCTCTATGCTATTGCTGCGATCGTGCATAAATTTAGTTGTAGTTATGTAACTACTCTACCAAAGTTCGGCTCTCAGTTACTGCTATTTAGATGCTGCTTGGGATAAGTCCTATGACTTGTATCGACGGCGCTTATGAAAGATGAGCTAATCAACGGTTTTTTCAGGCGTGTTCACCTAAAATGCACGTCTCTACTCATTACTGCTTAATACTATGAAGCGGTTTCAAATAAATCACCAAACGTAATTTAATCTTCTTGATACTTCATGTACAATAACAAAACCTGTTATTTTAGGTAAAGCTATCCATAATTTGGAGTATTTGTCACGTTTGCAGATTAATTCAAGTGTAAATGTTTGTTTTAGATTTATCCCTTTCGAATTTAATTGGCCCTGATTTATATACAGATCCCAACATGTGACGTAATATGCAAATTTCGTTTCATGTGCATACCTAAAACATTTTATTAATATTGAAATCGTACATATCCTTTGAACTAATTTAAAATGCAAAAATAGAAAATATCTAGATCCGAAACAAACAATTACTATAGTTTATAGGTTTTGTTAATATCTTAATTAATGTAATAAAATTCTTTGAAAGTTGCAACAATAAAAAATAATTAATTTATTACCTCTTGGTTTAAGATTTGCCTTTAAAACGTCTTTACTAAGCTACAACTTCATTTTTATAGTTTTTAATTAGAATGTTAAATACGTGTTAAACATTTTTATGGCCAATCTATGTGCGTCATTTGATGCTAATTTACGAGAAAATTAATATAAAGATAAATTAGAGATGACACTATTTATTGATATGAGAAAATAACCACAAAAAATAACAAGAAATATAAGTTAAGAGAAATATAAATAACAAAGTTCTTAACAGTCCATTGCGTTTTAATTATTACTTATAATTAAAACAAGTAATTTTAAAAACAAAGTGCGTTGCGCATTTTAAAACATAAAAAAGCAGTGTTAGTTGAGCGCCACTGGGTTTGCATTATTTGTGGCCATTAAACAATGACGAATTACAAAAGTTAAATTGCTAATTTAAGCTAATAAATATAATATTAATAATTTTAATATGATAATTTTAATCATAATAAAAAAAAACTCACCTTAAGTTGACCAAACCAACCTTACTTGAATAGGTCAATAGAGTTAAGTTTCTTCTACTATTTTGGTAGGTTAGTTTAGACCGGAAACTATTTTAAACTTCACAATTCTTCATAAATTTAATTTACATCCGTGTAATCCCATAACATTATTCCTTTATAACTTTAATCTCCTAATGGTTCAATTTTTCCTAACTATCCATAGCCATAAATCCCTGATAAAATAAAAAATAATATGAGGATTATATACATACCTTATTCATTGATTATAACAATTCAATATGACAAGGTATTGCATTTATCTATAAAATAGGGTGTACTAGATATCGACGATAGGGAATTTCTAACACTTCAAATGAAAACATTCGAATCAGCCAAGAAAATCCTGAATATTAGAAGCCTATATTTGAATTCCGATTTTATTGGTAGCCATCATCCACATAACCTAACCTCGGAAGGGCATTTAAATCTCTTATGTTCTTGAGCTTCTGAGACTGGAGTTTATGAAACTTTGAAATATCAAAACCATAAAAATTTTAAATTCTGGATCACTGAAACTTGTAATGTTTGGAGCGCTGCAAGTCGAAAGTATGAAGATTAAAATTAAAAAAAAGTGATATACTATATACGCCGACGTCCTACAAAATTTAGAGTTGGACCCCGCACGCAAGATATAGAAAACACGTTTTGGTGGAATTTTTGGGAAAAACGTTTAATCTCATTTTATCAATTATAGTCGAAGTATTCGCAGACTACAGCCGTAAATCCTGCAAAAGATTAATTAATGTGTTCCCTGGCAACTAGTTTACTGGAAGTTGTTGATAATACAAAACTTTCCTAGGAAAAGTGAAAAGGGCCCTTATCGGCTTTCTCACAATTACATTTGTGCTGTAGATAAACCCCGAGACAATGAAACCAAAACTAAGTGGACAGAGCTGATGGAAAGATGGCAAAGAGACCTAACTCCGCTGATCTTCGCGTTAACGTACCGTCCTGGTGCAGAGCAAATGCAATTCCCTATGAGCTGTTGAACTGGACCGAGGAAGGATCGACGTGGAAGTTGTAGAAGCGTTAGAGTCTGTTAAGTCCGCCATCGACGGATCTGGCGGAGGACCACACTTTTTAAGTGGCAACGCCAGAGATACTGGAAAATTAGGCTCAGGATTAAAAAAGAATATAGAAATTAGTTACTGAAATTAGGAATTCAGCTGATCTTGCAATGACTTTCAGGTGGATTCTATACGGAAGGACCCCTGAGCTGTAAATAAAAGAAACCAGAATCGAGTCAGCAGCTCTGAATAGAGTGTTAGGTTTTCCACCCAATCGCTTCTTAGGAAGATTTAGAGAGCTGCAATGACATTTTGATTCTGTTGTGAAGGTTTCTTGAATTTTAGGAATCAAACATTGCATCTTAGACAAGAAATGTCCCATTTCCACTTTGTTCAAGATGACTAGGGGAAGTTAAAGTGTGCACCTCTTTAAATAATGCAAACTTGGGACATGGACTAAAATGTTAAGAATAGATGACTTTAGATGACCTGTAGTAGAAGTCAGTAAACTAATCGTCGAAGTATCTACTCATTTTCCTATGCTGTAAGATTTCATGACATTAAGAGATTAAACATTGTAGACAAAAAGGACTCGTTTGAGATTGGTTCAGGATCTCTCTTGTATATCAAAAATAAGCCAAATCGGTAATTATTTCTGGAAAGATGGAAAACATTAATGATCTGTAGAATTGTAATTAGTGTGAGTATTGAGGGAGTGGACCACTTAAACATTATTTAGAATCATCTAAAGAATCCTTATCCAGAGCCTTAACGGTTTCTGCAAAAAGTTCGTAGTAGCTTTGATGACCTGAAGATATCACACTACAAAAGTGTCTTGTTTAAACATTGTTTAGAAGCAGGGCCGCGCCGTCCATATGGGCAAAGTCGTTCGGCGAACGACGGCGTCAGGGCCCGAAAGTCGCCACAAGGCACCGCGACATTATAATTTGAGGAAATAAAAATAGTATATTAAGTATCAAGAACAGTAAGGACAGTTTACCGATCGACGAAAATGTTTCGCTTCGCTCAGTCGCCAATATTGGAGGAGATCGGTAAACTCCTTACTGTTTGAGATGCTTATACTATTTTTTGTACGACCATTATGAATACAAAGGTATTAACTAAGGAAATATCCCCGAAAAAAATAGATTTTTTATTTTTGCCCTATATATCCACCAAACATTAAGTAGGTTTTGTCGTTACCATGGATACGTTTGTAATTACTATTATTTTTGAATGTCACGATATTTGTCAAACTCGTGAGAATGAGTGAATCTGAAAACGAATATAATTGGGATATTGAAGAGGCCTGAGCAAATTTAAATAAACAACATACATTTTTTTAAATAGTCCAATTATTTAGAAAATAAATGATTTCTCGCGAAAGAGACATCTAAAGATCATGCATTTATTTTATAAATTGCATATAATTTACTTACCGTTCTGTTTTTGACAGAACTGAACGGTAAGTAATTACTTACCGACGCGTTTTTGCTTAGCAACCAGTAAATATAACCTACTGTTCTAAAACCAAGTATGGTAAACAATCCGAAATAGCATGGTCGTACAAGAAATATTTAAAACGTTCTACTTGTAAAAGCACCCTAAGACTCCAGGAAATTAGTATTTTGAGGTATTTAAGGAGGTACTTGCATTTATAAAAATAGAAATTAAATTCTGAAACTTCTCTAAATTAAAGATAGGTAGCCATGGGAATCACACTTGTTTTCTTTTAATTTTTTTTATTTAATTTTCAAAACTGAGATTTTACATAGTACCTATATGGGAGTTTATAAGCTGACGCATTATTTTAATTATTCCTGCTGTTCTGGAAAATACCTTTTTGCCATTTTAAGTTTAGTATATTCAGAGATCAATTCTTCAACATAGAAAAATATTTTTTTTACCGCTTAGTTAACTAATAACTAATGAGCTTTTTGAGGAATGGCTGCCAATAAAACATATTATATTATATAAAATACTACGTTTCAATGTAAGTAGGTTTTTTCAGGTAATTCTTTTATTAGTGAGAAGTTATTAGTTAAAAGTTATTGATCTGAAATAAGAGAGTACATTTATATTTGTAAGCGTGCACATTTTTTTTTATTTTATCATTTTAGAGAATTTCTTATTTTATTTGTTGAAAAATAAAAAGGGGCGCATTTGAGGGCGCATACATAAATTTGCACGACGGCGTCCATTAGGCTTGACGCCGCCTTGTTTAGAAGAGTCAATAAACATTATAAGAGGTGACCTATGAACCTTAAATACGAAGTCTCAACCAAATCTCACCGAAAAGCATTTTTACATACTTTGCTTGCGGATTCTTTGGACTTGTAGACCTTCAAAACGGTGTTCATTGGTCTAAAATTCAAAGAAAGCTAACTTTGTTGTGCCACAGGTTGTACGAGCCGATTAATAAGCTGTAGGTCAGCACTGAATGAGAACGAAATTTCTCGATATAGTTTGCATTTCATCTTAATCTGAAACTTTTTATTTGAATTCATAGCATTCTAGATTCCCATTCATCAATAATTTAAAGAAGACTTGAGCGTTTAAATGTACAAACCCTCTCTCACATGAATTGGACCACTATGTTTCTCTAATTAGTATTTATCATAAAAACAAAAAATAAACAGTGATTAAGAGCGCGTTATCGCCGCCAGTGTTAATAATAGGAAGCTTCAGAAACTATAAACACCTAAAGATGGCGCTACGGTCCGCAAAACGGAATTAATTTCTTTAAAACTAAAATTTTAAAATGTAAATAGAAACATTATTTGATCGCATCGCAGTTCTCTGCTCACAGTGTTGCCAGACATGCGTGAACTTTTAAAATATTTTAAGTTTAACTGGAATTTTTAATTTTTAAATGCCAAGGAATAATTTAAGGTAGTTGAAATCAAAAAGGGGAATATAAAACTGCTAAATATCTTTAAAAATATTAGTTATTCTTGCTGGTTTTAAGAAAAAGAAAAGTATTACTATATTAAAATATTGAAAATATATATTCGTTTTAAAAAATTAATCAGGACTAATTAAGAGTGAAATAGTTTATTCAAAAATTAACCGTCACGTGCTCTTAAGTAAAGAAAAACAACATTTACTTCGTGAATTTATTAAATAATAGTTAAAAGATTAGAAAAGTTAAATTACTTTTAAATGTCCCGCGAATATTACCACCCAACGCTTCCTGGTACTGAAAGCGTTCAATTAAAAATGACTGATTTTCGTGCTGCCATATTTAAATTTCCGCGCTTCCTTACAAATTATGATCCACACTACCTTAACAGTTTAGCAATCGACATCAAACGTTATCTAGCTAAAAAAAACGATTATTAAAAGAAAACTGAATGAAGAACGTGAGCTATATTTTGACGCTAATATTTTGCACCAATACCGCCCCCTTAAACGATTATGGCATTGATTGTGCATGATATTATGTAGCAACAAATAATTCACTTTAATTTCGAGATGAAATATAAAATGTCAAATACAAATTAAAAACAAAATGTATTCCTTGGCCCAATTCATGTGAGACAGGGCTCGTAAGGTCTCAGTTTTAAAACTGTATAGTAATTCTTTTTTACACATCAGTTTCAATAATTTAAATGCTCGTTCGTGAAATATATTACATATCCTTCAGACAGTAAGACTAACATTCATGTCATTAAAAAAACATACTGTATAACATGACGCAAATATTCAACTTTTATTTAGTTATTCACAACTATTATAGTAAATGTGTTTTGTTCAATCCTGCCGTTGAAAATTACTGTTTCTTACCTAGATACCAAAGGTGAAAGCGTTTGTTTTGTCCATTCAACCAACTTACATAGCAATGGGGTGTGCGAAAGCAGTGGATAAAAAAATTTCCACTCACTCCCGATAAGCAAAGTTATAAGCTGAACATTTAACCAATTTTATTCATAACAGCAACACATATCAACAAAATTACTTATAAATATGAAAGTTAACATTACAATTGTTAAAAAGCGGTTGATTAATACCAGGGAATTGATCTTTGTTGACAAATAATGACAAATTGATTGTTTGTTTTATGACGAATGATGAGAACCATAGCAACGAAAACCGCCTCCTAATTTTTCTGCAATTATTCTAAAAATTTAAATTTATTTATTTATTTTTTTAATTTCTAATAGCAGGATTGAACAAAACGCTATATAGCACTCGTGGGAAACTGAGTCACTCACTTCTGTGTCGTTCCACCATACAATTTACCAAAAACATTCAGAATTTGAGTATTATTTACAATTTTTACAATGTAAATATTTTGAAGAATCGTACCCTTAATACTCTTTATAGTTACACATTAGAGTTTGGTAATAGATTTACTAGTAAAGTGCATCAGAGTATCTTCTTTGTAATGATAGATAATTCTTGCTTTCAAAATTTCGATATTATTTCTTCCGAAATAGATTTATCAAGTTCCATCTTTAAAATAATCACTCGAAATTCAAGCCGTGCCTATTACATGAAGAGATTTTGTAATATTTCATCTCAGCTTGTGCTGATAACATATTGAGTATTTAACGTGCCTTGACCTGACACACAGAAACTCGGAACTGCAATCAACTTTCAACTATATATTTGAAACTAATGAGTACTCGAATTTTAGTGTTCGAATACTGAAATAAATCTAAACCATGTAACTGTAAATATGAGTTAATAGCACATAATATTACCTAATCGCTAACCTGGTACTTACATGATGCAAATAAAACGTAATAGTCAGACAAAAAAATCATACACAGTGATTAATTCTGTGTAATAGATTTGTATTACCTAGGCACATAGTTATTTATTCTTATTTATTAAAACAAATTCTAAAATGTCTTGCAAACTTATTTACCATCTGATCATTTAAAAAACAATTGCATGCTGTACCCATAATATTGCGCTTAGCTCATCATTAGCGTCTAGTGCGAAAGGGTATCTTCTTTTAGTAGATGATGAATAATCTTCATTTCGAAATTTCGTAATCAGAATATTACTTTCTTTGGTAATAAATTTAATTGTCAAGTTCCATCTTTGAAATAATAATTCAAAGGTCAGATCCAGATACAAGAGATCTACTTAAGTAATTACTCGTGCATATAAAATGAAGAACTCTTGTAATATTTCGTCTCGGCTTGTGTGTATAGTACACGATATACTATACACAAGGCACACACAGAAAATATCAATTACAGTGCAAGCCTATTAAGGTTATTAAAGCTCGCCGCAGTTTCATATAAAGTGACACACGAAGAATGGGTTGGATAGAGGGCTTATGCAAAGCAAGAGCCGCGGCGCGTGTTAATTGTACCGTCAGCTGTAGGGCTCAACACACGTACATACACATACACACAGCCTCGGCTTTTGATAAAGGACCCCCTTTCAAGAATGCCCCACTGCACCACTGTAGGAAAACTGTCGCCACGGCGGCAGGGCGCGAGATATGTACAGGATAACATAATGCAAATGGATTTAAGGGCTCTGATCTCGGGTGTGTATAATAAGTCCTACCAATTCATAATTCATGACAAGAGCGAATAAATTTTACAAATGAAGCTTGCAGAGTTTGTTCTAATAAGGTATAAGAATTGCAGATTTTGGCAAGTATTTATTTTCTATTTGGTCACTTTGCTTTTATTTTCCAAACGAACTCATTACAGGTCGGATTTAAATGCATTTGCATATCTTTTTGCTAAGCATTTCTGGTAATTTTTTGAGTTTTCTTTGCGTATTAAGGTCTTGTAGAAACAATTAAGGAGCATTTATTGCGCATATGCACATAAGAAATGCATTTATTGGATTTCTAAAAAATAAAAGTCTTAGTAGAATCTTTACAGAACGTAGGCGACAGTTAAGATTAATTCCGATATATAGAAAATGTGGCTGTAGAAAAGTTTAAGCTAATAGATACGTCGAGAAATATTTATAACTAGTCAATAAACCAGAAATAATAAAAGTCGTGAGTTTAATGCAGGTGTTTTTGTTAGTAAGTATCAAAGTGGTTTATATGTATGAATTAATGTATTTTTGTAACTTTATTTATTTTGAAACTTCAAACAAATTATTGAAATCACACTTGCTCGGCTGAATCATCATATTCAGCGAAATATTTTTTGCAAAAACTACTAATGACTTAAAACTTATCAACAAACATAGGAAAATGCAAATGTCAGATAAACTATGAAATAGTAGTTTCCAAATATAATTCATTTTGGTTCCTAAGCTGACATTATATTTTATTTTGTAATTGATAAAGTACCGTTGATCCGTTGATCGTTTAGAAAAGGAAACGTTACTTAATTATTTTAAATATTAAAAATAATATACAAAAATTTTATTAAGTATATAAAAGCATATTAAATTGTTAAATCAATTAGGAAAGCAAATATGGGTACCTACCTGCTCAACATATTAATGAGGTAACCTTGTCCTTTAAACAGAATTTCTTTTGATTACAAGTCTCTTAAAGACTTCCAATATTTCAAACAGTTCCAAACTAAATGCAAGAAAAATACTCTAGAAAATTTTTCTAGATAATTGTTTTGTCCGCTTTTCTACGCCAAAGAACAATGGTTTAGTTCAGAAGCCCACTCTAAGCATCATTTTTAGCCATCGCTACGTACCAGCACTATCGATGGAACTATTAAGTTTTTTCCACTTGTCACAAGCACGTAATTGCTACTGTTTTATTACGTGCCTGGAACCAAAATGGGGAACAATTTCTCGGTAGCAGATATGTTGCAGTAACCTCTCAGGAACTTGTCCAGCTACGTTTAGGCTACGTAGCGGGAACGAGGGAAAGTGGCGGCGTAGTAATTGCTACTTGCGTGAAACTTATTTTAAAGTTTTGAAAAACTTTAAAATAGTTTCGGGTAAATTACTGCTACAATCATAATACCACTTTGGAGTTGCAACAACTTTAAAGTAATTATACTAAGTGATAACACGGTTCCACATACTTTAAAATTTACTCAGAAGTAATGGAATTACATAGTTCCAATAAATAGTATAAACAACTACACAATTACTAAAATATTCCGAATTGAAGTAATTAAACCTATAAAGTCATAAATTTAGTTGTAGTTACGTAACAACTACTCAATCAAAGTTCCGATCTCAGTTACTGCAACTTAGATGTTGCATGAGACGTAGCTTAACTGATCACCAATACATAAATTACCTAATGTCAATCATGATCAAAATGAATCAGATTACCTATCATGATCATGAATAAAGACCGGATTCTTAGGAACCTAACCTAATCTGCAACAATTTTGACACTTGTCAAGAAATTTGCTTTGTTGCAGAAATTACAGGCGGGTCAAGCAATTCCTTAAAGTTGCCTATCAAATGTTAAAAGTGCTATGTTGGAACTTATGCCACTGAAACTTCTGAAATTGCAAAACTATAAGACGTCGAATTCTTGTATTTCTTGATACTAAAACCCTCAAATTAAAAACTTAAGACTGTGAAGACATAGAACTGGTATTGAGAAACTGATGTAATTATGGAACTTCTATTTTTAACCAACTTTGAGAATTGTTATACACGTTTTAAAAAAAACGTTTCTACCTAAATGTCTTCTACTACAAAACATCGGAAAAACCTAATAATGTATATCTTTAAAGCTACTATGAAGTTCTAGAAATCTGAATCTTTAATGTTTAATGTTGATGCTTTAAATTTATGAACACTTCAAATTTAGTCCTTCAAACTGTAAAATGTCGCAGTTGAATGCTCGATTAAAGTTAACACTTTGTATAAATTCACAATTGTAATTCACTAATTTTCAGACATTTTAAAATAAACTCAGCATTATAATAATTTTAAAACTTCATACAGAAGTTTTTCATAATTATTAGTGAACCAAATGGAAATGAATAAAACAAAAGTTGCACACCTATAGCCCTCCGAAGCCTCCGTAAAAAAGACTATTTTGGAAACTGTGTAATTTACAAGGTTACAATTTGGTACAAATTTAGGAACGTTATAAACCATAATTGATATGAAGTTGAAGTTAATTGGGGTACAAGAAGGTGTTTATTGGAGAAGGGTCACAAAAGATTTTTTAGAAATATTTCACCTATCCATTAACTTGAAGTTTTACTTTTTGTATGAAAACTTATTTTATGAAAATTCTGAAGCTTTTTTTAACTCTTAGTATCATTCATTAAAATTAATAGTTTTTGAGAAAAGTGGAAATAACTTTTACAATATTTAAATTTTTCAGAACTGTTTCATCATCAAATTATGACTTTGTGACTTAAGTGCGCACCAAGCACTTGATCTCCTAAAAGTGCTAGAAGTTAAAACACTGGAAATTGTACTGATGGTGTTTTGTTTTCGAGTCTAAAATCACTCCAGTTGGCAAAACAAATAATTTTCGGGAGCCAGGAACATGATGCACAGATCCCGTCTTCTTACAAGTTCATCTACATGCGGTAATCCAAAACGTTGGCACAGTTCCTCTTTGGTGCTAATATTGTTTGTGCGCTTGAATGATTTTAAGTTTAATTTCAAATGTACTTTTCTTTGTTTTAGAAGAACTTCATTTTTAAGCATAAGAAGCAAGTTTTATGCGCAGTCTATTTTATTTTATTGTTTATTCGTCTATTGCTTTCGGACACTTGCAATCACTCATTGCGACACATACTACGCACAATTAGTTGTTATTCCAACTGGAGTAACTTCAGGTTCAAATAACGATCCTCTCAGCATAATTTCCATTATTGAATACGATTAGTAGTAGGGAAAGAATGAGTACTGTGGAGCCACACAACCTTGATCTTTCATTGACCTCCTTTCACTTTCTCCTCTCCAAACCACTCCCTTTATAAGCCACACCTTTCTCAACGTGTCCCCTCTCTACTTGCCCACTTGTCCCCAAACCACACCTTTTATAAGCCACATCCTTATCTACTTGTCCTCTCTCTAATTGCACACTTGTCTCCAAACCACACCCTTTATAAGCCACACCCCTCTCTATTTGTCCCCAAATCACACTCTTTATAAGCCATACCCCTTTATAGACCACTTGTCTTATAGACCACACCCTTTATAAGCCATACCCCATTATAGACCATTTGTCTCATAAACCACACCCACCTTGCCTCTAGATAGTTACAATCAGATTAGTATATCCAAATATACTAATAGGATGTAAAAAATTATAGCAAATGAAGTTTGGATAATAAGAAAATCGTATCAAGTACATCTCCTTTTATTCAATCGTTCGAAATTAGTGTTTTTATACGAGACAAAAAAGTGTGGTACAATATAAATCATTATAAGATATAAAGCTGAACGTAAGTGAGTAAAAAATGCATCTTGGATAATAAGAAAAAGCATATCCCGTTATTAAATCATATCAGTATATTATAAATTAAGTAAAAAATATTTAATGAAAAAAAATGTATATTTATTAAAAATAATGAAAGTATTACTATTACAAATAGCATTGCAAATATTGGTTGCAACAATATTATACTTATTCTGGTCTAACCCGAAAATGGTTAGGGTTGTTGTAGATCGATGTTTCCAATTCGTATGGATTAAATGGTCTAGACTCCACGACACCATCCAAACCGGAGGAACTAAAGCCTTTAGTAATTCCAACTGTAGGATTGAACTCGAAAACTTCATACGCTGCTGGATAATAATAACGCTCTTCTCGCAAATTAATTGGGCAATTCGATCGCTTTTATGCACTGTAAAATATTATGAGGAACGATTAAATAACAAGACGTAAATGTTGCCTCTGTAGTCTTCATCGATAACGCCTGCACCAACGTCCAAGAAATGATGGTGTGCAAATCTAGAACGTGGAGCGATGCAACCATCTGGATCAGGAACCTGGATGCAGCTTAATTTGCAGCCCAGTATGAATTAGCACGCTGCACAGGTCAAAACCGGCAGAAAACGGCGTAGCTCGTGTTGGTGCCATAGCATCAGGATGAACTTTAAAAAAAACAGTGGTCGACCTGCAGGAGGTGGAAAAGCCATTATGTACATAAATACCAAATTTCTTGTCTTGTAAAACACCAACTCCGAACGATTGTATGAAAGGCAAGAATTGCATTTTTAGATATATGATTTGACTCTTCTCCATCCCAAAAAAGATGGTGGACCGTTGGCTTAAGAGGGGTGGCTCTGCTCCCTTCCCCCACACTAGGATCAGCAGTAATCTGCACATCACTTGCAAAGTCTAAAGCAACTGAATACAGTTATCTGAGATAATTCTCAGCAAAAATATGTAGTCATGTTTTACAGATGATCTAGAAAAGACCAGTAAAGACCGCGAAGATGAGCAGTAATAACAATGCCTCCAATTGTGTTTGTGCATTGTTGGCAGTTTTGATGTATTGTCCAGCATAAAATTCCGAACAAGCCCCTAAATTTTCAAAGCATGACTACACTTGATATAAGGTCCATTTTCATAAGTCTTTTGCGTTTTTATCATAAACTATTAATTTTCATGAAAACTACTAGGAGTAAAAAAGGTTCTAAAATTAAATTATGCGTGAAATGAAATTATACCTTTTCACCTACGGATATTAAAGGTGTTTTCGTAAAAATACAATTTTATTTAAAAATGCAAACTGTTTACAATGCAACATTTGTTTTCAATTTCAATTTTTCTTACACCCAATTCACGCAATTTCAAAATGCCAATTCTGAATTTGTTTTTTATGAAATAAGCTGCAGGACTGAAATACACGCGAAGATATTAATTAGTCCGGTATGGAAAACTAAACTCGTTAGGTTTGTGCAGGTTTTCTTTTGTCTGTAGACATTCTTATATAGTACATGCAGTAAATGAAATGTAAAATAAGCTTCATAGTCGGTTTCCTGGAGACGGATGACGGGTATTCCACGGAATTCGCCTTTTGGGCACCGATTTTGATGTTTTTTTTAAATTGTAGGTAATCGACTATATTTCAAAGTATAAAAGACCTGTTTAATTATTATTAACAAATTATTACTTTTTTCATAAGCAGCTAATTAATAATTGAATAACTCAAAAAGTTTTTATTATACGCAATTGATTAAAAATAAGTACAGGTAGTAGTATACAGGTAGTATAAGTAGCAAATTGCGATGTTAAGCTAAAAAATGACCTAAATGCAAAGTGCCGGTCTCAAGATGGCAACTAATTTACTTCTACGACTAAGGTTTGCTTCGTCGTAAACATGAACTAAAACTGAAAATAATAATAAATGATAAGTAATAATAATAAGAATAAAAGTCACACTGAGCTCTCTTTATAAATTAATTAAAGAAGGAACCATAGTCGCTTCTGTAAGCAGATAAGACTTTTCAACCATTAATTCAGAGATTAAAGTGAATTAAAATATGTTCTGGATAACGAATAATGGATAACGGATAACGTTTTTTAACATAAGAACAGTAGAGAAGTTATCTAAGAATATGATACAAATTTTCAAGAAACATAGATTTTAAAATAAATTTATAACAATATCGCCTTCACAACTAATAGCAAAACAAAATTTTTAACAACCATGAACGCCATGTGTCAGTCTTTAAATAGGAAACAATAAATCCTGAAGCAGCATCTCTGTGCTGTGCAAGATAATGACGTGCTCGCTGGTATTAATAAAACTATCGTAATATTTCAAAATAAGGGATCTAAAGTAATTTAAAACTATATATGAAGAAGACAACAGAGGTCGTTACAAAAGCTACAATACATTTTTCACCTAAGTATGGCTACGAGTGTGATTTTTTTCTCATTTTATAGTGAAAGGTCTTACTGTTGCTTTCTTTTTGTTCAATTCTGATTGTTCTCTATTTACTAGGTGGTTTTGGCACAAAATTTAACAGAGTTGTTTGTGAGACTTTAGGTACTAACTTCTGCAAAAATGATAAACTGACTGCGATAAACAGTCAGCACTTAGTCAGTTAATCAGTCAGCAATTAATTTCTCGATGTGATCAAGTTAAAAAAGATATAACTACGTGAATGTATAAATAAGCATAAAGCTTTATTTGTATCCCTTTAGAAACTGTGTTTTACGACTTACGACTAAATTATTTTCAAACAAGATGAGCTTAATTCGACTTCCTGCAATAATGTAAATGCTATACAGGACAATGAAGATGAAAGCTCAATATCTCAGACAGTTGACAAAAACTGATTATTTCCTTTTTTACGTCAACTTTAAATAAATCCGTCTTTGTAAAACCGATTACCATAATCCAATCTTCAAGATAGGAAATTTAGGAATTGAACGAAATGTCAATAATCAATGCAATTTTCCGCGGATGCTCTTCCGTACTAACACCACTTTTCTCTTGTGTGCTTTTTGAATTATTTACCAAGAGATATACGCCTTCCCCTGAACGAGTACATTGTACGTTTTGTACTAGGCGTTAAATGCATTTGAGTAAACTAAGTTACTCTCTTGGGTGTGTATTCATCCATGCTTTGCATAACTTGGTGTTGCTATATATATATGTTGTTACTAGTTTACTAAGGCAATCCATTTACTGGTGTCAAACTTTAGCAACACAATTTGTGCTAGACTAACCAAAGTTCTGGACTCTTGCTTTAAACGTTTCTCATTTAGGAAGTTTATTAGAAATTCTTAAGCTCCCAGCCATTTATATTGTAGTTTTCGTATAATAGTGTTTGTTGGTGGAGGCGCTGCTGGTGTTAGGTATCCATTAAAGGATTCAAAAACAACTAATGAAAGGAAAATAAGTACGGAGGTATTATTTTAGAAAACGATAAAAGCGTAACTGGATCAGTTTCCGCCACGGAATAAGTATATAAATCTTTTAGAAGTATAGTTAATTGAACCAAGCACACACACACACACGCACACACACGCACACGCACACACACACACACACACACACACATAGTTAATATGCATTTACGATTAAAACTACACAGAAAGTTCCATTAATTAAACGAAATTTATTTCTAGTTTTATGGCGATTTCTAAACGAGAACGTGTCTTAACTCCCGCTATAAAACACAACATTTCAGTTTTAAACTAAGCAAAATGGTGACAAAAAGGCTGAACAATACTAATGGTCTTTTTTATAACTACCGGGAAACCTATAAGCTATAAATTTTTTAAAAGCTTTAGCGGAATTTACATGGATCTTAAATTAAACGGAAAATTCATTTGCATGTTAAGATTATGCACATATGTATATCGTATATAAAACGGTTGGTTTGAAAAAGTAACTTTTGCCCTTTATAATCTTCAAAATCGCCGACAATTCGTGCTATACCTGTATGCTGTATGGGAGGCAAACCAACTAAAAATGCAGAGTAATAGTAACCATTGTACTGTAATGATATTCATCATAAAATCAGTCATTACATCCATATTATCTCAAGAAGGCATTGCATGCTAAGTGATTGCCATGACAACAGTAATCAACAAAAAGTATAACTAAATATCTCATAGAAGTTATTACATGTGTTTTATTGTCTTCTAGAAGAGATAACTTATAAGTAGTGTACAAGACCACATAAACAACCCATGTATTATCACATTAATCTCTACACACTACATTGGTGACCCCGTAAGAAGAACTTAGATGATCAACACCATATCTTCAATATTCCATTGCTCTGGTTTTCTGTCTCTGCCGACAAACGCAGCCTGCAACCTGGAGTTCCTTGAATTGGTTATTTGATTATCTCACGCAAGCAGTCGACTTTCAGAAGTTTATAAATATCCTTTTTTTATCATTTAAATAAAATAAGTAAACTATATTATATTGGTTACGTTTCAATATGGCGCAGTTGAAAGCAAATTTAGTTAAATTTCCTAATTTTGACATTTCACATTTACAAATGTCAATAGTATTAATCGATAGATACTTTAACTTTCTACATATTGACAACGAGATTCAGAGATATAATATCCTCATTCATAACTTGCCATATAACATTTTGCAACTCCATTCCAATCTTATCAAGTTTATTGATAACAATAAACTTTCATTCGAACCATACACCACGTTCATAAACGAACTATTAAACTATTACTTGGGTACTTCTTTAGATAAACCTACTCCATACAACTCAAAATCAAATACTATCTCTTCTCCCAAAGAGATTAAAGATTTCTGGTTACAGCAAAATGATTCACCTGAATTTTTTGGTCTAGTTAACCTATTTAAAAACGAAATCATTTATCAATGCAATGACTTTTTAGATGTGTCAGCATCCACTGATACTTTCTGTGTTGATAAACCTGACCATTCAATTATTGAAAAGCACGTTTCGCAAGTTAATACTTCCATTACAGAAACTATCACAAATGATTTAATTCCAAAAGTGCATTTATTCCACAACCAAACAGAATCACAATCTCCTACAAACATTCAAAAAACATCACAGTCAATTAGGATACAGCTAAAATTGAATCCTAACCAATGTGTTTTAAATCAGAAATTGCAAGAGCTTCCGAAGGCCGACGGTTTGGGGATATCAACCGCCGTATCTTCTACGAAGACTTCCTTGGATCCAGAAACTGATTCCTGGAATCTACAAGCTACAACACATCCAGTTCCTGATGGAAATCACATCAATAACGTTCCTCAAGAGCCAAAAGCTACAACACCCGTAGTAACAGCTCCTGAAAAATATCTTCAGAAATTCTCGGACACAACGATGCCGACATCTCTCGTTTCGCCATTGGAACGATGCCATAAGAAGAGATTGTTCTTGGATATAACAGGATTAATATCTTTTTTTCTTTATTTAATTTTGATGTTTAGTTTGTTTTCTCGGATAACCATCAACGAACTTCGCAACAACCCTAACCTTAACCAACAAAATTTTGTTATGTCAAAACGCGAAATTTTATGCAAAGGTCACGCGTCATCATAAAATCAGTCATTACATCCATATTACCTCAAGAAGGCATTGCATGCTAAGTGATTGCCATGACAACAGTAATCAACAAAAAGTATAAATAAATATCTCATAGAAGTTATTACATGTGTTTTATTGTCTTCTATAAGAGATAACTTATAAGTAGTGTACAAGGCCACATAAACAACCCATGTATTACCACATTAATCTCTACACACTACAGTACTGGACAAGTTGTATGTGTAAATGACAAAAATAAGAACACTTGATGACTTCAGAAGAATGTAATACGCTTCAACAAAAAATAAAATTAACCCGTCATATATTTTGAGTAACTAATAAACTAGGTGCAGATTCCTGGTTTTGTTCCTTGAAAACAACGTATTCCCTGCCTATGGTAGCAGGTTTCCGATTAGATGAAAATTGGTTGAATCTCGTTTAATTGATAAAAAAAGTTTTTGGTTTCTCACCTTTTGTATTTTGTAAATTATCGTGTTGTTGCGACTTGAAATTGTACATTAGATATTATCATCGAATTTTCCGTAGTTTTAAAAGCATATTTGAAAGACCAGATTTCCATTTAAGCACATGAACTTAATATTCTTATAGGTCGTTAAAATCTGTGTAAGTTCTAATAAAGGCTGCTGAGGATTGTACTGTAGATAAGAAACTCATACAATCTTGGAATATTCTAAATTATTGAAAATAAATGGCAAACTCAAATACTTAACTTCAATTGAGTTTATAAAACTCAAAACGTATTTAATATAGCTTAAGACAGAGGAAACCCAATAATTCAGCAAAATACCTTATATTCGAATATATTTTCGGAAGCCTTGAGCGCTCACAGTACCAACAATTACATTAATTTGCAAGTTTCAGTTTATTCTTAATAATTAAGAATATTTAGTTGAGATAATTAAGATTAACGAAAACAGATGTATTCTTGGAGTAGTTAAGAATACGATTAATTATTATTATTGCCTATTTGTAATGAATTAGTTTGGATCATCATTACACTGATTTATTAATTTTTATTGATCTACTTGTTTGTTTTATACACTTAATTAGCAAGCTTAATGATCTCATCTCAGAGAGAAAGGTAAGTTAGTTGAATATTTCTTTTTAGAAACAAAACCATTGAGGAATTATGTAATCCTGTCTGGCCGCAGAGACGTGGAATTGTTATATGAGCACTTAGAATTGATGAACGATTGATTGAATTAGTGGCGTCTTTATCTATTGGGACATATGCATACGATGTCTACGTCTTTTTAAATTCCACGGCTGTCAAACTGAGCTGGCTGGTATACCTTAGCAGCTTTTTTAAATTCATTTTACCATCTTTACTTTTCTTTCAATATTGCAATCAACATTGCAATAAGCCATTTTGAAAAAAATTGTTCCACATAACGAATAGATTAAGAAGCTGTATGAGCTGCTCATCTTCGTGTGGTTCGTTGATAAAAAATTCATAAAATATAGGTTCTATAATTTGTTATCTCAGTCGAGCAAATTAAACACCCAGTTTTAATGAATGCAGTTGTGTCTCTAAAAAGTTATCAGGGCCGATAGAACTAAGCTCGGCACAGCTAAACATAATGTCCAATAAATCGTCGTTGGATGGAATATTCTTAGTTAAATAAGTAACTTTTCTTGCAATAGAATAAAAGACTTGCTTTACTTGAAATAGATTTTATTCAATTGGAATTGTTTTTTATTTATTGGCATAGCAACCTTTTTTGTGATCATCCGTTATGCTGATGCGTAGTAACATCACTACAACACTCTGACACGATCACACTATGATACCATGACTTTATGACACTATGATACTATAATATTTCGATACTCTGATACTATAATACGATGACACTATGCTACTATCATACTATCACATCATCATACTGCGATGCTATGACACTATGATATTATGACACGTTACACTCTGATACTATAATACTACGATTCTATGATACTGGCATAGCAACCTTATTTGTGATAAATGCATGCCTTATGCTGATGTGTAGTGAGATCAATACAACACTCTGATACTATGATACCATGACTCTGCGATACTATGATACTATAACACTATGATACTATAACACTATGATACTTTCATACTACAATATTATTGCACTATGACGCTATGATATGTCACTTTACACCCTGACACTATAATACTACGATCCTATGATACTACGACATTACGAGACTATGACACTAAGATACTAACGGCACTCCGGCACTCTATAATACGATACTACCGGGATCTACGTTATTACGATATTACAGTACTCCGATACTATAATACTGTGATATTATGCTACTATGATACTATAATATATGATACCGCATACTAAAATACTACGATAATATTTATATGATGTGGATGATACTACAACACCATTGTACTGCGATATTTCCATACTACTCTACTACATTACTACGACACTATGATATATGATGCTAGTATACTATGATACTACGATAGTGCGATACTGTGCTATGTACTACGAGATGACGATACTAAGTAATATGACCATCAGGAAGGCATTGATCACAAAAAAGGTTGCTATGCCAATAAATAAAACACAATTCCAAGTTTAGACCAGTTTTCCCAGTTTAGACCTTCAACCGAAGACACGAACACACAATAAATAGTGATACCGAACACAAATAAGTTATATTTTTAGTTACATAAGTATCTTTTCTTGCAGTAGAATAAACGACTTGCTTTACTTGAAACTGATTTTTTTAAATTGGAATTGGTGTTTATTTATTGGCATGACAACCTTTTTCGTGACTAACGCCTTCCTCATGCTGATGTTTAGTGAGATCACTACAACACTATGAACGATGACGCCATGTCACTATGATTAGATATAATCCTATGGCACTATGATACTATCAGACTATCACACTACGATATTATGACACTATGACTCTATGGCGCTTCAAGGCCGTAGCCAGAAATTTATTTCCGAGGGGGTTCTGGGGGAATTTATTTTCGGGGGAAAGCAGAATAGAAAAATAATGTTATTTTGTTGTCATTTATTAGTATTAGGTTTAGTTTCGGAGGGGTTTAGACCCCCTACCCCCCCCTTGATTACGGCCTTGGGCACTATGATACTATGGTACTACGCTAGTGCGATAACGTGATACTACGAAACGACGATACTAGGTAATATGACCATCAGGAAGGCATTAATCACAAAAAAGGTTGCTATGCCAATAAATAAAAAACAATTTTAGGTTTAGACCAGTTTTCCCAGTTTAGACCTTCAACCAAAGACACAAACACGCAATAAATAGTGATTCCCGAACACAAATAAGTTATATTCTTAGTTAAATAAGTATCTTTTCTTGCAGTAGAATAAAAGACTTGCTTTACTTGAAACTGTTTGTATTAAATTGGAATTACTGTTTATTTATTCGTATGGCAACCTTTTTCGACACTAATGCCTTCCTTATGCTGATGTTTAGTGAGATCACTACAACACTATGAACGATGACACCATGACACTATGATTAGATATAATCCTACGGAACTATGATACTATCAGACTATCACACTACGATATTATGACACTGTAACTCTATGGCACTATGATACTATTGTAACGTTCTTTTTAAAATAATAACAAAAATGCTGTTTAAATCGTCTATTCACAAGAGAGATATTATTTACATACACCAATTTAATTTTAACTATAATTATAAACTATTTAACGAACTTAAATGCTAGATATTTACAAATTTAAAGTAGGCTATTTATTTTTTAATACAACATTCATTTATAACATTTATTTATTCACTAATATTCGACTATTAACTAATTACACAAAGCACATTTCAATTCACTGGTTGAGTACTAACTGCCCTCTCTTCTATCCGGTACGACGTTTTATAACTTCCATGTAAACATTCTAGCAAACGCTGAAACATACCCGTGTATTGTACCTCATCTAACCGCCTGATGCGTCATATACGCGGCCCGTCTCGAATCTTCTAGTATGTTCTCGCGGGTGTATGACGCTTCGCTCTGGAATGTTCTGCCGCCTTCGTATAGGGATTCCCCTATTTGTTACACTATCATACTGCGATACTTTGACACTATGGTACTATGACCCTATTATATTATGATACACGATACTATGATGCTATGATACTATGACAATATTATACTGCGATACTATGTCACTATGATATTATAACACTTTAATACCCTGACACTATAATACTACGATCCTATGATGCTACGACATGACGATACTACGGCACTGCAGTACTACTATAATGCAATACTACTGCGATGCTACGTTACTACGATATTACGGTACTGCGATACTATAATACTGTTACTATGATACTGTAATAAATGACACCGGATACTATGATACTACGATCCGATGATACTACGACATTATACTATGATACTACGATACTATGATACTACGATACTATGATAAAATGACACTTTGGCACCCTAACACTATAATACTACGATCATATGACACTGCGACATTACGATACTATGATATATGATGCTAGATACTATGATATTACGATACTGCGACTATGATACCGTGATATTGCAATATTGTGATGCTATTTATGTAAATTTGTTTTTATAGAAGCAATAATGAATTGATTTGCTTTTCTGATTCTAACAGTTTGCATTTTAGCAAACTATCAACATCATTTCTTCTGTTTTGTTTTATAAGATGAATCCTTCTATTTTATATAACCAGTCCCGACGAGCATTCTATAACTTTAATAATGATTATCTCGCAACCTCCAACTTCTCTCAACTCAACAGTTTGTAAATGCTGAATTTATAAACTTTTCCAAAACAGATTTAAAAACTATTTTAGTTCTCGTTTGCAACTGTAATATACTATTAAAGAAAGAAAGTCATATTTTACTTAAAATCATTAAATCTACTCCCTTCTTCATGATTAATTATTAAAAACTCATTAATTTATCGAACAGCTTCAAGCGCTTTAACTCTTCGAAAACCATAAGCTTATCTCGAACTTAAATTTTTATAAGTAAATCCGTTCCGTGCGAGCTCATCCCAAAAATTAAATTCGTGGGAGTTAGGCGAGCCCCTATTCAGGCAGTAGCACCCCTAAAGCTTGCACAAACTAAGTAGTTAATCAACTACTTAATCAATCTGTGTCCTACGTGACAGTTTGTTGAATAGTGAGCGTGGATCCAGAATTTCAAAATTAGCAAAATTTTCTGTGTTAAATGTACGAAGGTAAAATTAATTGCGTTTCTTGATTATGCATTTACTTAAGGTTATTTCTTGTTGCTTATTTACTTTTTTTACTTGAATGGAAATATGTCGAGATCAAACGCCTCTTCAGAAATAACAGAAATGGAATTATTAGATATATTATATGAGCTGCTTAGTAACTGGTAAAACCACATCTGTTTACATAATAATATTAAGTGAGTGGTATTATTGATTGTAATATTCTTTTAGGGGAGCTGTTTATCTCGTCTTGCAGAGTAGGAATGAATTTATTCTTCTAATAAGTCAATATCGTGTATCCTCTTGTATAGTTATTACTTATCAATCATTAAAAATATCGTTATTTTGTGAAAATAATTATTTGCTTTATTTTTTAAAATGACAATTTTTTCCCGCTCAAAAATCTGTGTTTTTAAAGCGGCCTCCTTTTGAGACAATTGTTCTACTTCTGAAACCAAGGTTTTAAAGTCACTTCCCAACACTATTACAGCCCTAATTCTAGATAAAACAAGCTGGGACGTTTCTTTTTATATTGAATACACCATTAAATCGCTCAATTAATTGAATAAATATAGATATGATAGCCCAGGATATCAACGGGAGATCTCATAAAAAATGCCTTTTTTATTTTATCCTATTTAAACTTCCTGTTTGATACACAGCAATAGAGTCACTCTATATTACTTACACAGCAATAGTTTTTAACGACCTCTGTTGCCCGCGATGTGTATAAATATTTTTATCTACGATCATACAAAAAGTAACCACTTTTTACACCGATTTTCGTGTAAAAAGTTAACGTTTATTGAACTAGTGTTATAAAATTGTTATTACACGCCTATTTCAACAACAGATGGAGGATAAATTAATGATTTATGAATATTTTACAAATTGGTTGCTAAACAAACAACTTAGCACATAAAAATCTAAGCACGCTAATATATGTACACATAAGTCACAAATTTAAAAAATATAGGTATACAAATACAATAAATACTTTAGTAAAGCGTTATAATCGTAGACAAAACGTTGTAAGATATACGTGTAAAAAGTCTCTTCATTGCACTCACATCCTTTAAGACACTCGCTCGTACCTCGCTCGTGTGTTAAACCGTTCGCGCAATAAAGAATGGCTTTTTACACTTTTATATCTTAAATACCTATGAAGTTATTCTATGGTAAAATTTCTTGTAAATTGTGAGTAATACAGTAGTTTTCATTTTGGGCGTTCACATTTGAGCAGGAACAGAGACAACCCTTCAGTTGTGACTGTTTGCTGTTTGAACTGTGCGCTTAAGGTCGGTATGGTGTGGTGGTTAAAAATTCTAATTTTATATGGGCGGCTATGGATTATAATTTTTTTTAAATTAATTGCCAGATCGGCAGTAGTTTTATACGCAAATTGTATAATGTTTTTGAAGATTAGGATTGATAGTTTGGAATGCAAGGTCAATATTAAAATATAACGTAAAAAGAACAAAAATTGTCCTTGCTTTGCAAGTACATAAAATAACATTCTAATTACATTATTTCTTTAATGGTTATCTAACCACTGGCAAAGTCTGACTATGTCTTAATGGGACACCGTGTATGTAGGTAACTTTTGTTAAAATAAAATATGCAATAACTAATAATAATTCATTACCTTTTCATTTGCTTGTATCTATTTAACACACCAGTTATAAATTTTTCTGGACTTTAACGTAGGCAAATTGGACAATTAAACTGTCCATATCGATAATTGTCTACTACGGCATCGTCTTTGTATTATCGTTAGCACCATAGTCCCTTCGTATACCCCCTCTTTAATTAACTTGTAAAGGAGACTGTTCTTTATCTAACTATTGTTTATTTATAGAAAACTATGTATTCCCTTTGTGAAGGTCAATGGTCTCTAGATTTTACCTTTAATAAAGCTAGCTATTAGATTATTCGCCTTTAGGGACAGCTGTGAATAAAAAATACTTAGTTATGTACTTATATGTATTATACTTACTACTAGTACTGTTATGTATTATATTTAGTGGTGTAGTGTGTAATCACCGTTATCTGGATTAGCACTGATTTTTGGTATTCATGAACCTATTGGGCATGGATTAAATGTTGACAAATATTTGATCACCATGCTGCCAAAAATCAAACTTACGAGGATAGCTGTAATTTTGAACTCATAGCATATCTATGTAGTGACCTTGATGTGGGATTTTCGTTTCGTTGGCTCCAAGTACAGATAAACCCATCCAAGTAAACAGCGAATCACTCTTTCTTCACCTACTCTATCTGAGTTGCAGTTTTATCTTACGACTACGAGTTGTTAAATCGGGAAGTCATACTTCAAAAATACATTTGGCTCAGTATTTCAATTAACAAAGCTTGCAAATTGAGAACATTGAGCTATGTAGAATTGCTTTGTTAATAACACGGTATCTATATATTCATTCTTCCTTTATGAACCACACGTCCCTCCGGGCAACCTCTAATGTGGGAACTAAGTATTTTTTTTGCAAGTAGACTTTATGTGGTGAGTAGATGCTATCACTGATATTGCCTGCTCCACTCTATGAAGAAAAAGACGACGGATCAACTACCGCTGCGGTGTGAAGATACAGAGGAGGTGGTATTCCACTTTCTTAAATGGAATATTACTATTTTCACATTTAGCAACTTTAAAGAAGAGGTATAAGCCTACAACATACCAAAAATTCAATCATTTTAATTTGGAGATACTTTTTCAAAGTTTTGTTCAAAATTGCTTCATAATGAGCACCTGTCAACGCTGTATAGTGGCTGTATATGGTGGTTGTGAAAAAGACATAAATATAAGAGTCTGCAGGGCACAAATTGTTATATTATCAAGAATACAGTGGTCTAAAAATCTATGAAGAAACGGAGATTCGAATATTTAGTACCAATCATGGATACCCCAAAACGTCCGAAAAATAACTAAAGAGAAAAGATGTACATAAATGGCTAGGATATACAAAAATACCTGTATCGCTTGTCAGTCTAGGACAGAAGCGTCCCTAAGTTCGGTCAGCCGGGCGTATACACGGAGCCCCGAGGGCCAGTGGGGCCCCTCACCGAGCTACCTTATTTTAATCAACAACACAATATATATCTTACGCATTAATAAAATACACTGAAAGACCGACATTTAATGCAAGTTCTTATATATAAAGCTAAAGCTTACTTTTTAAATGAAACGTACCTAATTTCCAAACATCTTACCGTTTGAACGTTTTTATAAACGGCGAGGCGTTTGTACTCGAATAGTCCAGCGCCGCTGGTCGGACTAAAACTAGTGATGGAAGTAGTGGGAAAATCCCGCTCGCCCGGCCCATCTAGCAACACTGTTTACTAGTGATGTGTTTTAACGCTACTCGTAAGACCCAACACCACAACCAAAGCATCGGGAAATAAAAAGGTGTCTAACACTTCTCGAGACTTAATAGTAGACTTAATAGATAAACAGTAGCGGTGCGTCATTGCATTTTGTTATCGGAAGTATAGCCCGTATAATATTTGTTTGAGGCAGAATTCCCAAAAAGGAGAAAGCCGATGACGTTCTAATTCTCGGAACTCAACGGTCTGCCACGGCTTGATATTTGCAAGCAGCGGCGTGCCTAAATTGTTTGTAAACTACAAGCTGCTAAGGTGAACTGGTGAAAGCCGGCGACGTAGCGGTCTTTTAGGAATTTTGACTCAACAAATTGTACCTACTAACAATAAAGTTGGTGCATTGATTATATCACCCAAATACACGCGTATGCGTACGCGTAAGCGTGGATGGTACTCTTGAATGTCGCTTGAATTGCCAAACCAGTGGGAATGATAGAAACAGCAATATATAAAAATATGTATTTAGTATTAAAATAAAGATGGATATACTTCATATATTTCGACGCTTCTCGTAAGCAGATCTCACAACACCTAATCGTTGTAACACTTCGAGAAGCATCGAGAAGTGTATGCGTTATCTTATAACCCACCACTACTGCTTAGTCGCTAGTGCTTACACGTTCCACCGCCAATCCGGGAACATTTTGTATACAGGGTGTAACTAAAATTACTAGAAACCTCGTAATGGTTTCGTAATGTATCTGTAATGATTTAGAACATATTTTCCTTATCAACATGTGGTCGCTTCCTGCTAGTTTTCCAAAAAATGGCATTTTAAATTTTAAGTACGCCCATTGTACTGACATTACATTAAAAATAATAACCAAGCAAAACATTTTTAAACTTTAAAATTAAAAAAAGTTTGCTTATTTTGTATTTTTAATGTAATGTGAGTACAATGGGCGTACTTAAAATTTAAACTGCTATTTCTCGAAAACTAGCAGGAAGCGGCCACATGTTCTAAAAAAGATATGTTCTATGAAAATATGTTCTAAATCTTTATTACAGCTATTCCTTATTACGAGCTTCCTAATTATATTAATTGCACCCTGTATATTATTTATTCACTTTTTTATTTACTGGGGGCCCTAGTTCATATATGTGCCCGGGTTCTCAAAATCAAAGGGACGGCGATGTGGAAGGTGACAAAAAAGATTTAACGTCCACATTGAGTCTATTCTATAAGTCGGCTGCAGCCGCACATTGGGCCTACATAATAATAATAATCGCCCCCTCCCTTCCGCACAAGCTTATAGCTTCTGGGGCCTTGGTTTAGGTTATGGGTTGTAGTAATTATTATTATTATATTATTATGATTATTCTACCTGGACCAACGTGAGTTTATTCCAACCTTATTAACTACAAATGTCGCCCGAAACGGTTTTAAAAAGATATACAGGGTGTTCTATCTAAATAGATCTAAAAGTTGACTATGAGAGATGAGGCATGAAGATTACGCCAAGTACGAGTAAGTATACAGAAATATTGCCCCCTGCGTTTTTCCTGGAAATCGACATATCAAAACTTATTTAGGGTGAATCGTTTTCGGTGAGACACTCTGTGTAGAAAAAAATATGGTTATATATTTCAGCAAAAACTCAAGTTTGCTATTTCTATTAAGTATTTGATCACATTTAGACGGCCCCCTGGATTGTCACCTTGTACGGTATAATCGAGAATCCCTTAGGCAGAAAAATCTTAATCGATAGAATAATATTCTCCTAGTTATATTCTATATGTAAGCGGCTTTTGTTGTAAATTATAAATATAAGCGTAAAATTAGAACCTTCTATTTAGTAGATACTTTCATTTTTATAATTTAGAAAAGCTTTCTAGCAGATTTAGGTAAGCCTACAATAATTAGATTGACTAGTTTCTAGTGTATTGTCCTTAATATTGAAGTTTTGTCACAAACATTGTGCGCCTAATTTAATATTACAATTGGTTTAGTACCGCTGAGTTAATTGCATGTCCCTGATGAGCGCCCCGACAGGTTGTAATTAGAACACAGGATGATTGATGACGCGTCATATCTCAGGCCTTATCATTCACCACTTGGTACATTAACATATACGACAGTCAACCCCTGTTATATGCGATTAATCCGGCATTATAGTACCTACCATTAAAAAAAGCGTCACACACACCGCCAACACCACCCCTTTAATGTTTTTAAATAGACTTTCCATAAAACGCATGGAATGAACGGCGAACGAACGAACGAAACTACCCTTCGTTTGCAGAAGCAAAAAAGAGCATAGCGCAAATGTACACAGAGAGAGGTGACAAAAAGACTTGGGTGTTTTAATTAACACCCGAGGCTAAATTCATTTAAATTTTTAAACTCTCTTCTTGCACTGGTCACACTGGCGTGACGAGACGCAGAAATTCTAGAAGACACTTAATTATAAGTTGAATTTATTTCTTTACATAAATCTCTGTTTGATTAACATTATTTCACGGAACGATCGTAAAATATTTATGATAGGACATGCTGCATATATACAAATGTGAGTGTACGTATTCAAGTAATGCGGTTTCCGATTGCTTTCTTTAAGTTAACAAAGGCAATACCAATGGGTAAGGTAATGTTTCACACTATATTTTACGTGACCGAACTAAGGAGTCTGTTTACCACGTTCAGCTCGTTTTACTTTTCGTGCGTTTAACGATTGCATGAGTTAGTACTAGTGCTTAAACAAACTTCTTGTTTTTTCACTTCTTTTATTTTTGCAGAAATGTTAATTTGAATGCTGCGGTAGAAAATATACTATTACGACACATAAAAATAAAGAGCTGCCTGGAAAGCCCGTCTTTTACCAGATTCGTTATGGTCGCAGAATCGAATGTCAGTGAATATATCCAGTCTTTAGGTTTCATTTGCAATTGCAGTGTAAAGGTTATGGAAAAATAATTTTATTATAATTGAAGGGCCAATATAGTAGCGATAAATCAGCGAGCGTGAACTTTCCATCTAGTACAGTATTAAACCGTAGCAAACAAAACAAAAATGTGAGAAAAATTGTCCATTGTTACTTACAAAAGAAACCCTTAACAGAATCTATTAATGCTTACGAGCCTAGGTCTAGCGTGGAATACGGCTATGACGTCACGATAGCAGCCGAGGATTCGCTATAGCCTCTTATAAATTTATTGGGAAGGAGCTTTATTTTGATCTTTATTGACACATTTATTACTGTTAGTTATTATCTTTTTAACACGAATAATTAATGCACAACGCTGTTATTTTTCATAATTTTCTTAATGAAGATTCACGTAAATATCTTCTTTATTTTTTAATGAGGTGTTACGCCGCCTAAGTATTGTATTTATTTAAAATGTTATTTACTATTTTATTGTTAGTATATTAGTAATAAATTTCAAGCTTAAATTCCAATGGTTCCCAATTCATTCTTTCGGCGATTATCGTGACGTCACCAACCCTAGCCGTAGGTTTGTAAACTTTAGTTGGCTGTGCCCTTAACAATGTACGTGAATATTTAACTAATTGACATGCGGATTTTTATATATATTGTAACGTTCTTTTTAAAATCATAACAAAAATGCTGTTTAATCGTCTATTCACAAGAGAGATATTATTTACATACACTAATTAAAAACACTATAATTATAAACTATTTAACGAACTTAAATGCTAGATATTTACAACTTAAAGTATTTATAACATTTATTTGTTCACTTATATTCGACTATTAACTAATTACACAAAGCACATTTCGATAAGCCGCCAGTTAAACACTAATTGCCCTCCCTTCTATCCGGGACGGTCGTTTTATAACTTCCATGTAAACGTTCCATCAAACGCTCAAACATACCCGTGTATTGTATCTCGTCCAACCTCCTGATGCGTCATATGCGCGGCCCGTGTCGAATCTTCGAGTATGTTCTCGCGGGTGTATGACGCTTCCCTCTGGAATGTTCTGCCGCCTTCGTATAGGGATTCCCCTATTTGTTACATTATGTATTTGACTAAATACATAGCATTTGTAAATATAAAATGAACCTTGGTACGGATTTTACCAGAATAAATACTATTTTTTAATGCCTCTGTACTGGATAAACTACGTACTGATTTTTGTTCATGTTCATTTTGTTTCATGTTGACAAAATTATTTATACAGGATGTCAATAAAGTTCCCATTTTAATGAAAATTAAGCATATTTTGTCTTGGGTGTATTGAAAATGTTAACTTTACAAGAAAGAACAAAAGAAACAAATAACGTCATTAGTACACGATAGAGAAGTTTAACATAGATACAAGTCAGAGTAAAACTTTTGGAATACAAAGTTCTCGACTGAAGCTCTGAGTTGATGCACCAGGGCTTCGTTCAATGCGCTCTTGAACATTTCTATATAATTACAGCGCCTGTATTATTTAATGATGCAATCGTACTTTACGAGCTAAAGATGTAGGCGAAATTCAGCCTGATATTCTATTGTAATTTTGCTGCTCTCCCATCTAACCTACGCGAAGACTAAAACGAATTTAAAGTATATAAGATGTAGAACTCTACATACTGCACTATGATTTGCCGACGCATACAAAGTGAGAAATATTGCATTATAACATTTGCAATGAGCAGGTATGGTGAGAAGGCCCCTATGGCGTAGGCTAAGGTTATGAACATATATGCTGTATAGGAGTTTTTTGTGCAGATACTGCTGGCATAATCATGAAAAATATGCATTGTAAAAGTATGTAACGGTACATTTTCTATTGGCCTCAAGTATGTGAATTTTGTATGTATATTTACTGAAAAACTTAAAGTTCGGTCCTGTAAAATTGTATTTTATTTGTAGCTAAAATTCTGTTGTATAATCATATTTATAACGAATATCTCAAAAGATTGTTTTCGAACTTCTATAAACTTAATGGACGTGGAGGTAATAAATAATATTTTTAGAACTTTGTTTGTCCTCTCGTAGGAATGGCTGCGTTGCTAAAAAAATTAAAAGACCTTAATAAAACATAAGATGTATTGGAGTCATCTCGCTCTATAAAAACATTTCCGTCTGTATTCCGGGCATGCATTAGTGAAAGATCAACTTCTTCTTTGTTCGAAAGGTGACATTTACACGTGGCCATAATTTCAACTAGGCTCCTCCTCGTCTTAAAGTTAAAAAATTGCATCGTCCGCAAGTCTAGCCGGCACATGTGACGCGGTGGTTCCCGCGTTATTTTTCGATCCCTACTTCTGTTTGTTAGGTCGAGAATCACGCGTGAATGTTAGTAGAAACTTCCTTGTTGCATAGAAAAACATAGTTATTTTCGCGCTAAAATAGGGGCCGAAATGCTGAAACGCGACACTTCGGATTCAGTTTTGACAAGAGTCAGTCGACTTTGGGTCGATATTATCGAACTACCGTTCATCTCTAATTATTTAGAATTAATGTAATTTCTAAATACAGTTCCCGTACAGTTTAGTTGCTATTTGTTGTGAAGTGAATTTTTCGAAGTTGTTTAGTTTTTAATAAATCTTGTTTGAGAAGATTTACTAATATCGTATCATTAACAATCACCTGTGGTTTGTTTTATCGTGATGAAACATTAAGAACAATTACTTCCTTCAGTTCGCGCTTTAAAAATAGTACAGTTTTGTTATTAAAAATCACGTAGACTGACCAATAATTTAAATAATAAATTCCCGTTCTATTTGCAGACAAAGATAAATAATTATTCATTTTATGGGAAGAAATTATTGTAGCAAGTGTTATCTGGGCTGAATTTGTTTAAGCTTTTAAAGCACATTACCGTTATCCTTCGTGAGTAAATTATAAACAATAAATAATAACAGAAACAGGATTGTTTAAACTGTGTTTAACAAAGATTGTTGGTGAAATCATATGGGTGATTGACTAATTTTTATTACAAAAAGTATTTCTTTGGACCTGTCACCTTTAAACAACAATTTAAAACCATCTAGAATCAACCACGGTTTTTCTAAGAGAGGCTTTTCCAACTTCTAGCTGACCAGCGTGGCTTGCTTTGCATGGCAAATAAACAAAGGTTTAATTGGATAAGATTTAAGGTACTGTACTTTAAGAACTATTTATCATTGTAATTTTTGTTGATGGATTATTTGAACAAGTGAATTTTATTATTTTCTGCAAGGAGAGAGCTCTCTAGTAGCACTTAATTTTAGTTTGTCACTGCTAGTGGAATTCAAATTTATTAACTTTAGTAATATTTAAGTAGATCTACTTCCGTAATAATTTATAGATATTTGTTTGTTAAACTTTTCAAAGGATCTCTTATCTAAACAAATTTTTTGATCTTAATAAATTTTGGAACAATTTATGTTCAATAAATCTGGATAATCTCTGGATCTTAATAAGTTTTTGGATAATTTATGTTCATTAAAATCTAAATATTTCTTTCATTCTGAACAAATTTTAAATTACCTTTTTGAATTGTTCTGTGTTCAATAATTCCGGAGTAAGTTGATAATTATTTACTGAATGACTAATCTTAAGTTTCATAAAATCATATTGTTTATGTTTTTTATATATGTGTTTGCCTATTTTTATTTTCTTACCATCCAATAAATATGTTTTTAGTTTATATCAAGGATCTAAACGGAACCATATAATTATGAATGTTTTGTTCAAATTTTATTTTATAATTTTCTAAACATAACCAAAAATTTTTTTGTTCAAAACCTAATATATTTAATTCATTTTCTGATTAGTGAATTTAATATCTTTTCTGGCTTAATTAAACATCATCATTAAGCTTCATAATCAGATGGCGCCCTTTTAGAGTTTTTATTTGAGTTCTAAACCCTTATCTACTCCTTTTCATAAATAAGATAACTGCAGAACCAATACCTGCGACCTGAATACAAAAATTTGTAAGATAGAGCTAAATCTCAAGCCGTGGTAATCTTGAGCTTCTTTGCTAACGTAAGTATGACAATTTTATGATTATTATTTCGTTTGTGGATTTTGAGTGTTACAAATTGACGGTCCAACGTGGGCCTGGTTTTTGATGCCACAAGTATGAAAGACTTGCATAAACATATCTTAATGTTCATATTTAGAATATGTCTGTTGTCGTATAATATTTTAAGATTGACATGAGACGTTGTAAGCATTTATTGATATGATCCATAAATTATGTTCAATATATAGCCCTAAATTCTTAACCAATCTTGAAATTTATCATATCTTGAAATCGGCTATATGTTGTGAAGCTTCTGTTTTTTGTCCCAAATAGTACAGCAGTAGGTTTAGCAGCGTTTAAATGATGATAGTGCTTTTTAGATGTTAAGGGCATGCTTTAGGTTGGCACAAGTAATCATTCGTTCTTGTGGTTAAATAAGATACTATATAATTTCGTGTCATCAGCATAACTGTAGCAACTACTAAATCGAAGGCATTCTGGAAAGGTGAGGGTGATATATAGATCTGGCCCCAATATGGAACCTTGAGGAACGCCATTAACAACAGCAAATACTTGAGAAAAACCATCATCAAGAATTAGTCTTTGAAACCTGTTACTTAAATAGTTTCTAAAGGATTTTGTTGCTGCAGCGTAAAATGCTACCTAGTAGAGCATTGTCAATGAGATTTTATGATTTATGGTGTCAAACGCCTTGGAAAAGTCTAATATAATGTCTTATACATTACCAGTAATGTAATGTAACGAGTCATATCTTTGTCAAGGTCTCTGCCATCGCCATCCCGATTTCTTTGTTCTAGGATCTTCTAGATCTACCACGCTTCTTGTTTCCTCACGCAATCCATTGAAATATTATTTTTGGGCACCAAGTATCAGGCAATCTCATTAAGTGGACAAAACATTTTCGATTCCTATGCTCTCTTCAGTTGCTTGAATTCAACTTTTAATTTCGTCACTGGTTCTTCTTTGTAATTTAGTTGCTCGTGTACTGCGCTAAGGTGATCTACTTCTCAGTAATTCTTGTAATCATCGAGGATTGACCACACTCGGGGGATTTTGCCATTATTTACAACACATTTTAATAATATTTTCCGCATAATGACCATACATTTACTTTCACATTGATCCTTGTTGTCGCTGTTCAAAACAATTGTACTTTTATAGCTAATTGTCTGTCATTCGTACATAAAATCTAAATTTGTGGACTCTTATGAATAGATTGTAAACCGTAGCATGCAGATTATAATTATCATGTAATATACCGTTAAAATTGATTCATTCGTTCTTCTGTCAGTGCAGGACACTTTCAGTATTTGCCCCCGACGCCACATCTCTAGTGCACCCGATTCTTTTTTTGTATTGAGCTTTCAGTGTCCAAAATTCTGCATCACATATAATACTGATCAGGAGCGTGCTGGGTCGATTTCAGGGCCATAATTACATTGAACAACAAATTTGAGGTCATTAAATTTTTTTAAAGAAAATCAGTGGCGTATTTAAAGGGGGGCTAACGGGTTGGAGTCACCGGAATCTTTTAATTGTCCAGGTCATTTATGCCAAAATCTAAGCATTTTGATTCGTACTTTTTATAGAATAGCTTCCACCTTAAGAACATTCCTAAATACGCCACTGCGTCATATAGTATATAAAAGCGAACCAAAAAATAACCATGGAGGTCCTTTCCACCACAAACTATTATTTAGCAATTGCGAGGGCAAAAGTTCGCGTGAGACACTATCAGCCGGATTCTCTGCTGACGGAACGTAATATTATGACGAAGGAGAGATGGTATCTTGAATGAAAGCTACTCGGTTAGCCACAAATGTCTTGGAGTCTAGGAGTCATCCAAGAAATCGTATCGTTCAACGTGATCTGCTTTTTCATAGCATCAATGAGACTTCGCACCAATCCTGCTACCAACACAGCACCACACAGTTCCAAACGTGGGGTGGAGATAGATTTGAGAGGTACAACATTAGTTTTCCCGCACTTCAAGAAAACTCTGATAGAGCAGTCAGAATATTGAACTCTTAAATACGCTACAGCACTGTAACCAATTTCAGACGTCTCCAAGAATGCATGAAGTTCTTTTTTGACGGCCTAGTCTAAATTAATACATCTAAGAAATTTTAAATTTGAAAGTTTAGGAAGTCCCAACTTAAAGAAATTCCAGTTATTGATCTCTATCTCAGGAACATTGGGTGGGTGAATCAGACTACACAGCACCTACCCATAGAACTGGCACTGGTAAATCCAATTCCAGAAATCTGGGTTACGGGTTGCTCAGGCCAAAATTAAATGTGTGGTAGAGTTATACGAAAGTGTATCTCGACGAATACTCATAATCATACATCATGAGTGAATTTTATGGAAGAAAATCCAAGTGTGGTTTATCCCGGTTAGATGGGCTAAATTCTGGCCAATGGGAAACTGCATGCCACCAGGTAGTTGTGTTCAGGATGCTATTCGGATCACCATATCACTAATAACCTAACCTAACCTAACTAAATGACCTAATATGACTTAACTGCAAGTGTCCAAGTCCTGTGAACTAAAGAAGCGCTAAAGCCACTACACTTAAGTGGTGATGAAGCGAACATACAGCATCTCACGCTCAAGACAACTTCGCCCTAACGGGTACACACTGGGAGTCTAGAACATGTAGACTTATAAACGAAGCGTTGTCAAGGGCATACCAAACCTATAACTGGGAACCATTAAAAAAATCAAAGTCCTGTCACAATTGAGGTTGGGCAGTGGCCTCCCAACTAAGTTGGGGAATAGTTCAAAAGCTAGACGAAATGCCATCTCCTAGAGAGCGCGCCGACGGATGAGCACGATTATAGCTACGGTACTAGCCTGGAGAGCTAGTAGAGGATGGACAGTAACCTCGTTCCCACCAGTGCGTAGTGGTGCATTAGCA
The DNA here is from genome assembly GCA_929113105.1 of Agrypnus murinus. Taxonomy (NCBI): domain Eukaryota; kingdom Metazoa; phylum Arthropoda; class Insecta; order Coleoptera; family Elateridae; genus Agrypnus; species Agrypnus murinus. The sequence continues at coordinate 93,108,874 of OV816031.1, read as the reverse complement.
ATGCACGCTAATTGAGCGAATCTTATTTCATGTCTTAGGATGGGAAGTGAACACCGGAACGTTCAAACAAATACAAGTATTAAATACCACAGCATCAATCAGGGCTTATTTGGGTATCTAGATGATACGCTATGAAACGGAGAACTGGTAATAAACATTCACAGAGCATTGTCTCAGAACAAGCTCATCCCAATCTATTTTCGCCATCAATAATTGCTGTATCAACCTTTTTGCAAAGAGAACCATTGGGTTTAAAAATCTTAGAGGTCTGTAAATTCTCGCTACTTCTGATAATAAATTTCTTTTTGTACAAGGGCGATCTATAAGGCGACACAAGTAGAAAAACTGGGTCATGGGGTTCCAATGAAAACCTAAAACCGTAATTAAGATAGGTTCTTCTTTGTCAAATTGAATTGGCGTTTGGACATCAGCCGATGGTACACCGAGAAGTTCCAGACAGTTACTTATCCACTTTCGCAACTCAAATCCACCGGATCGCAGAACCTGTATTAACTCCAATTGAAGTTTCTGGGCAGAACCTACAAAATCATATCCCAAAATTACGTCATCAATATAAATATGGTTATGCAAAGCATACGCAACATTAGCATACTTCGATTCTTCAAAATTAGCGAGTTCTTGAATGGTTCGAAAGGCTAAAAACGGGAAAGAAGATTAGATTTAACCGTCGCTGTTCGTCAGGTGCGGTTGAGTTGAACAGCGGCGATGTGTACTGTTTCTACTTTAAATTACATTTAATTGTTGGTAATTTAAATTCAACCGTGTCGTAGGGCCCTTCGAGGCAACTTTATAAAGGTCTACCGGGAAACTCCCGGTGGGCCAGCACGCACCTGATACTGAGAACACTAGCGTTTTTATGACTTCTTTGTATTTATGGTTACGTCACTGTCAGCCCATGTTTTTTTAGGTCATTTGTTGCCTTCCTCGTCATTTCACATTTTCGTTTAATTTCAGAGGTACTGCCGCCATTATTACTAAGAAGAGCTCCTAAATCCACGTACTGGTTTACTAATTAGCATGTTCCTTACTTGTTTTATATTTTGTCTGTTATTTTGTTATCTATCGACGATCATAATGTTTGTCTTCTGATAATTAATATTTATAATCCGTAGTTGTTGCTTTCTTCCTCTGACAGTGTTAATAGTAGTTCTGCATTTTCTACTGATTCTGCAAGTAGTGCGGTTTCGTCAGCATAACGTAGGATGTTAATTCGTTTTCCACTTATGACGATCACTCTATTTCAATTTTCTAGAGTCTTTCTCATAATATATTTTCCATATATATATATTGCATAGTATAGACCATAGGACATCCTATTTTTTATCCGGATATCTGTTATTTTATCATCTAATTTTGTTAATTAAGTTTTCCATTTGTGAACCCCAAAAAAGTCGGGGGTGCAACACTGATAATTGATGGCAGTTTTTTTGCAATTAAAGAAATAATAATTACAATGCTGACAAATTGAATTCTTAAAAATGTTCTTCATTAAAACCAAGTTTATATTAACTAATTGGCTATCCTTCCTTTTGGATGCTTCTGGATTTGCGACGCGATGCTTTTCGGACATTGCTTTTTTACATTGTTCGATGCCAGGAGGTACGAGGCATGTTCAACCACTTCAAGTTCCTCCCCCAAATAACAAACAAAAACAAATTTGCTTTAATTTCATTTAGACGGAGTTAGCAAATCATTCATGTAAAAGAATATATGAGCGAACTGGTGTGCAACGAGGTGCATATGTAAAAATCGGATACGTTGTCCAGTCAAATTTAAAAAAAAAACGGAAAGTTGAGGTAAGTCAAGCCTAGAATACACGACATGCTAGGGGGGGCAAGCCTAGAAAAAACGGCATATTATACAAAAATTTCAATAAAATTCAAATTGTTTAACTTCCAGGGGGGCAAGTGCAAGTGTCCCTCCTTGCCTCCCCCCTTCCGGGCGCCTATGAATGAAGGTAAACCATGCCCCTAACGGTTTTTGTCGTTTTTCTTGCAAACTATTAGGTGTATCGAGATGAAGAAGGTGAGGTAAAATAAAAGTTTATTTAATTCCCTACTAAAAATGCCCGAATGTTTTTTCGAACCTAGCCTTCTTTTTGTGTTATCGAAAGAAGATATGTCATGCATGGATCAGCAATTTGCACCACTAAATTACAAAAAATACCTGATATTAAAATGGGACACATCCTAGAACTTCGTTTAGGTTAATAATATTTTCTAGACAGCTATTAATGAAACATCTTTAATTGCGTTCTGAAAGTGGATATACTTGATTATTTTTAGCAGTTCAACACTCTCGGTGTATGTATAATAATTCTTGTGTCACCAAATAATCTCAAATTATTAATAGCCTTTAATAGCAATAAACATATCTGTTATCGCATTCGTTATGAGGTCATAATTTTAGTTATTTTATAAAATGAGAAAATTGTACCGTTTCATTGCTGCTGTATATTACAAACTAGCTCAAAATAAGTATGGATAACAGAGAAAACAGTTGTAATTAGTAAGGAATTTAATAAAAACTACTGAAATTACAGACTTATGTCACCTTATGTTTTGCATTTTCGATAGAAAGCTGGATAAAAGGTATTATTAACATTTGTTTCTAAGATTTCTATATAAACGTAAAGAAAAGGATATGCCATACTCTTACGTACTGTTTACGACTACCCTTTTCGAATATTTTTGGATTTTATTTTCATAGGTTACTATTTTTATATGTTCATAGTTTCTTTTGTTTTTATTCCCATCAACAACCAGAACAATGTATATACTGCCGTGAAATGTCCTAATTAAATAAAATAAAATTCAAAAAGTTTCTAATGAGTAGATTTAGAGTGCGAATAAATGCTCTAGCTCTCATAATTTACATAAATAACTTTTATACTCCTTAAGATAAGTTAGATTTTTCAATTATATCAATGAATTTAATTATCTTTGAAAATACACTTCAATTTCCATTTTTTGTATTTCTTACAAGATTTAAGAATACTCTTATAAAGGATAATGACGCAGGACTATCCACTATCCACTATCCAAATCAACATTTTTCACATATGAATACTGGGTATAATATAAAGATTAAATCACTGATACTTTTAACTTAACACTAACACTAACACTAACACTAACACTAACACTAACACTAACACTAACACTAACACTAACAGTAACAGTAACAGTAACAGTAACAGTAACAGTAACAGTAACAGTAACAGTAACAGTAACAATAAGAATAATAATAATAATAATAATAATAATAATAATAATAATAATAACACAAGAAATTATTGTTTGTCTATTATTTATTTTGTCTATTTTGTCTATTTTATAACGTTACTGTATTTTTATTATTGTAATTTTAACTACATATTGTTAGTCTATATAAATTGATGAATGTTATATCTGTCTGTAATTAACAGACATCCTAGTATGGCGGTAAAATGACCTTGGCAGTCGAAACCGCCTAATTTAAAAAAAAAAAAATCTTAATAATTAAATCTATCTTATAGTTTATATGACTAATTATTAGTTTGCATCACATTATAATATATTATAGAGTTACATCACATTTTAATAATTATCAACATTAGCACCAATTATAACAATCATAACTTGTAGCGATTTAATACTACAGCAAATATACAGTACAAATCTAATCAAGTTTCCTGAAAGCACTTTCCACATAAGAAAACTTCATTTTGTGATCACTGTTCTCTTGTTGATAGTTGTACAGGACTCATTAAAGATATCTATTTCTGAAGACATAAGCATCCTATTTGTGACGAATACCATGTTGTTGATTGGAAATCGGTTGTGCTGTTCTTGGAAAATTTGGTGAGATTTGTATCTTAAATGGACAAGTGGAACTCTTATCTTGATTAATTCTAATAGCTGACTAGCGTTTATTTTTGAAGGTAGAAGATTATGCATCATGGATATCAGTGTCAGATCCCGTCTTTTTGCTAGCGTAGTTGTATTAACCCACACGTTTCATTAATGTATTCAAGTTGTTCGAGGTATGAGATAATAACTGGGTACTTAGGATATATTCCAGTGATTTTTTTGTAAACCCATCGCACAAAAATTTTTGGATTTTTTCAATTTCATTAATTGCTGTGTAAGTAATTGGGTACCAGATCACACTAGCGTACTCTAGATTTGATCTTACATAAATGAAGAATAAACTAAATAACAGTTTGATGTTGGTAAAGTTGGTTGTGTTTCTAATTATAAAGAATAGGTTTTTATATGCCTTTTTGTGTGATTTCTGCAATATGATCATTAAAGGTACCATTGTGGTTAAAGACAACTCCCAAATCTTTAACTTGTGATTTTTTTAGTAATTGTTCATTACCTAGATGGAAAGTAAATTTGAACCCCTTCTTCGCTCTAGTGTAACTAACGAAAGAACATTTGCTTGAGTTAAGTGTTAAGCTGTTATTGTCAAATAACTTACATACACATTACATTACACATTACATTATGCCCCTTTTATATTCGTAGATTATTTAATTTTATTATCAGCGGTTACTTATTATATTATGATAGTTTAATAAAAACATCATTTAGTACTTACACGAAGATTTATTTTAAATTTGTTAGTACGCAGTTTAATACATTATTTGTAACATGCTGTTACTATATTTTAACTGAGCAAGTATTATATTTCTTAATTATAGAGGACTGATCTCTTTAACGATATTTTAGGCAGAATGACGTTCAACATGTCTGTACAAGAATACTTTACACTTTTAGCCGAGCACTGTTCTCTTCGGCGATATGTACTAGAGTGCTTACATTTTTAATTTTTATAAGAGACTATATATACATTTTTACATTCTTATAGACGACTGTTCACTTTCATCGTACTTTCAAAACTACCTTAAAATTAGTGTCCCTTAAACTTATACACTAGTATTTACATAATATTTCTTACTTACATAACATTTACATCACCAAATTCTAATTCAAATTTAAATACACTATCTTACATATAACATTATACGTTTTATAATCAAACATAGTTTGGTAATACACGATATATATCGGTTACATAAACCATTGTTCATAGATTCATGTAATAATAATGAATTTTAAAATTACAATTGGATTAAATCTTCTAAAAAGTACATGTGAGTTGTGTAATGAATTGCACAATTCTAATGATCAATTATTTCAAAAGTAACGGTTATAAATAAAAAAAATTGAATTCTGTAAGATTTCCAATCTACAGCAATACAGGGTATTTCACATAACTTTCGTATAAATTTCATGTTTCATAGTACTCGTCAATAGATACAAAAATCCTTATGCTATTTTTGCTTTTACGCATATCGAAAAAAAATTAGCTAAAAAGGCAAGCTTTTAGTAACTGCTGAAACGTTATCAAGACCTGATATCAAACACCTTGTTTAATAAACGAAACATTACCTATAAAAACTATATTTGGGAGATTATACGCATTGACGGTATCGCATTTTATTTTGTTTGTGTTTTAGTCTGTATTTAGTATTGAGAATGAGCCATGACAGAAATAAATGGCATGTTTACATTCATTTAATACTTTATTATTGCATTTTAGGGACAAGTTTCTTTACTATAACGTAACTTAACTATAACTTAACTTACTACTACTACTTACTTTATAACTTAACTTACTCTTTTAATTTGAAAATTAAATAGTAATAATAAACAACACAAATTCCTTTCTGTTCGAGTTAGATCCGCTATCTTTAATAACAGTTTCATTTTCTGGGAGTGGTACATCGCAAAACAAGCAAAGATTTTTAATTGATTTTTAAATAAAAATAATTAAGTATGAATAATCCTAATAATACGAAGTCAATAAATTATAATATCAATGAATTCTTTGTAACAATACAACAAATGTGTTTTATGTAAAATGATTTACTTTTATCAAATAAAAAATCTATCTATCAATCATATACTAATGTTCAGTGAAACACCCTGTATCACAATATTATATATCATAACAATGTTTTATGAACTAATCCACTAGCTTTAGGTGGGAAAGAGATTCTTCATCGGCATTAATCCTAATCTTCAATTTTGTAAGCTCAGATTCTCCCGAGGCCATAGTTTCTCAAGTCTTCTGAAAGCAGGTTCTTCTATAAGGGTTTCAATTAAGGGGTTATGATGCATTAGTATCTGGTGATGTTTTACTGTATGTTGCAAGATTATTTTTTTATTTGGATAATTGATAAATTAGAACTATTTTGAACATCTCTACAACTTAAAGCCATATGTTCAAATAGGCTTTATTATAATTTCATAGATTAGCATTTTCTACTCAACAGCGAGGGGTGTTTCCTGCTTAATATCCTTTAATCTTTTTGCTTTCAGATCGACCTGCTTTCTTTTTTTTTGTTAAAATGTGAAGTTTCCACGTTAGCTTGCCGTCTATATGTAGACTCAAATATCGTGCTGCTTGTACTTGTGATATAGCTGCGTTATGAATGTATATAGAGACGGACACTGTTCTTGTCTTAACTTGAAAGTTTTGTGGACATACAGCCTCGTTTAGCTTTACTACATTTGTGATTACAGCATTACAGTCATTACATTGTATGGAGAAATAAGAATATCTGCTGTATAATCAGATACAATAATAAATAGTAAGAACGCTGTCCTGGGGAACACTAGAATTTATGGAGTATATTCAGGAAATTGCTTCACCATACTTTATTTGAAAGTACCAATAATTTTGAAAAGAAGAAGCTTGTGTCAAACCTTGTCAAATGCTGTAACTAATAAATTCTGATTAACAATAATACCTACGTTATACTAAATTAGGCCTCGGCTTAGCCTGAACAATAAGCACGGATCATCTTATGTTAAATGAAAGCAGGTTGTGGGTGAATTGAAATATCAGAAAATTCATAGAGCTATGGAGAAGGGCACCAGCACCATTAATTTAAACCAAGAAAATATTAGCAGAGATGCTCCGCAATCACGGAGTTTTGGATCTTGATGTGAATCAGACTCAATTATGCAAGGGCCGAATTCCTTCACTCCGTTATCACACAAGAATATCAAACAATCTATTTATACATTAAAAAATCCTCTTTCAGCCATTGAATAAATAGTGAACTAGAAAGCCTCTCGTCGTTAATTAACTAAAGTATCACTATAATTAATGATGATATTACATAAACATGAATAGTTAAACACTCTGTGCTTTTATAAATGAAATTAATGATTTATAACTAGATTTAAAAATAATTATTTAATCCAGCCTTGATCGTTATTTAAGTATATTAGTTAATTGAGAAATTAAGTTCAAAATTTTATAAAAATTGTTACTTTACATTTTAGCACATTTTATATTAGAATATTTTAGCACATTTTATATTAGAATATTTTAGCACATAATTATAGTAATTCACTTTTAAATTTTGATACACGAGCTAAGCTACGTTTCCACATAAAAATAAAATATAAAGAACCCACCTGGTGGTTTCTATAAATTAAATTTGTTTACAAACTTTGTTTCCATCGACTCGTTGCAGATTGGTTGTTAGGAACCCTTTGGGTAAGGCTTCCAGTGTCCATCAGTAGGTACTCAAAATATTGCGGACGCCAAGACCATTAATAATAACGCTGTACATCCAATTGCAGCTTTAGAACTTCCTAATTAAGAAGATTAACCAATCTCCTTAATATTAATGCGAAACGAAGGGTTAAGCTCGCAATTTCAACTATGGAGGTCAAACACCAAACTAAATTATCTAAAATATACACTAGACTTAAACGCCAACTTGAATTAAAGTCTAAATCGATTTTCATATAAATAATGATCGATCTTTTAGAAAGCAGCTTATTGATCACGTCAACAAAACAAGAAGAAACTTTAATTAAATAAAGATATTATCTTTCAGGTTCAAGATGTAGGAAGGGTATTAATTCTCCTCACAAAGAAATATTTAATTTCATTATATTCCATAACTTCCAAACAATGATTTAATACTTTCAGTATTTCACAAAAACATTTTGTGCTCTATTTACACAATAAGAATTGGCTCATTAATAGAGAATTTCACTATTAAATCACAAATGTTTAAACAGCGCCAAGTCTAACGCCTTGCCTTGTCGACAAATTCAAGAAGAACATGTTTTTGTCGCTTCTAACATTTAATAGCTTGATAGCGAATGCTAGAAAAACTTTATTGAAAAATCGATATTTTGTGGTTGAAATGTCAAAACTATGCTAAGTGTGATGACGTAATAATATACCAACAATACACGAGGTGCTATTAAAGCATAGATAGTCAGGAAAATCTGTCTGTTATAATGCCTGACACACATTTAAGAAGACAGCTGAATAAAACTACTTTGTTTCAAAAGCCTTGTATATCTCGTTCACATCTTAATGGCACTGTTGAATTTTCGAATTATTTCGAACCCCAATTGGATGGGTTGGTAACAAATCTTCAATTAAGCCATTTTTTTATTTCTTCTGGTATTAGCTTTTCAATTGGGCAATCAGCATCAATGGGCAAATTTAAATTGAACAGGCCAATGAGCTAATCTCATTACAGAGTTGAATAATATTTTCAAGAAAAGAATTCATGATTTTTGTAATTTTGATAGTACCTTATTCAGATATTTGGTTTTCTCTTTAATTTCTCTAATAGTAAAGTCGATAATAGGTGGAGACAGTTGTAGTGGCGCTTCTAGTTGTTCTTCGACGTTCATATCTAAATCTCTTGATAATGGTTTAACTGTCCCTCTAGTCCGAATAAAGTCCCATACCATTTAGATTTCTTTATTGTGTGTGGAATTTCAAATAACTTCCCAGGTATACAGTCTAACTTTGAATACACTCGTTATAGCAGCAATAAGTGCTACACTCATTATACAAAAACCAAAACCAACGTCATACACCACTCAAACTAGCTGAGACTTATTTAAGGAGTGCATCGATCAAAATCTTAATTATAGAGTTAGTATAGACACAGACGATTATATGGAAGCTGCAACAAATGGCTTCATTACTCTTATCTAACAAGCTTCCTGGACTGCAACTCCGGTCAGCGAAGAGAGATAGAGAACCACCTAAAATATACCACTGGAAATAATTGAATTCGTAGCAGCAAAAAAGGAGCAATGGCTAGGTGGCGAGTCGCTATTCATAGAGATTTACATTCGATTTGATAATTCTAATAGTTCCTCTGCTGGCTGTGTTATCTAGGTGGGTAGAATGATCGACATCATGCCCTTTACATCTTAAGTTATAACTAGGCATAGAATTTCTATGCATTTGCATGTTTTTTCTGCTTATAGCAAACATATGCAGAGTTGTATTTCTACATGTTTAAGCCACATATGAATCACATATGTCAATTTGAAAGTGCATATAAATGCATATTTAGGTGTTTTTTATAAATGCATGCATATTTTAGCATTTTTGAACGAGTGTGCATATTTTACCACTTTTTGAGCGTTTTACATGCTTTAATTATGAAATTTATAATATTTTTTAAATAATTTTAGTATTTTAGACAACCAACCAAGGGCGGCTTAGTTGAGTCTAGGGGAAACCCATAATTTAAGCTTATTGTTAAATACTAGGCTTTAAAATATTTTACTGCCTTAACCATCTGTGTACTTGTTAATATTTTCTAAGAAAGAAATAGTTTCAACTAAAATTTAAATACTTACATCCTGCAGTATTGTGATAAATAGGTATTAGGAAATTCCAAAGACCCTTTGACATCTTTCTGTTCATAGAAAAATTTGCCTGTACTTTTGTTTGCTAATCTTGTAAACTTTCAATTAAGACAGTTCAGAAATTGCAAACTGCATTTTAGTTTGAAATTTTAGAGTGTAAAGATGGGTAAAGAAAAACGGTCTGTGTCTGTTACACTTTGAAGTTATGTTAAGGAATTCAGTGTTCTTACAACTGACGATAAGGTGTTGTATTGTACAGTGTGCGATTGCAACGAAACGCTTTCAAGTTACACAACATCTGAACACGGTTCGACATGAAAAGTGTGTTGCCCTGAAATCAAAAAAACAAACATTGTTACCGAGGTACCTTAATAATTCGCAATACCTTAATAGTTCAGCAAATCGATCGAATTTAATAAAAAACTATGTAGTGCATTAGTGCCTGCAGATATCCCGTTAAGTAAAATTAATCACTCAGCATTTCGTAATTTTCTGGAAGAAATTTCAAAAATGCCAATACCCGACGAGTTTACACACAGGAAAAATTATTTACCTCGTTTATACGAAGAGACCATAAAATCAATTAGAAAACATGTAGCGAATAACTACATATGGGTTTCCATTGACGAATCTACTGACACTACTGGAAGGTGCGTAGAAACTTCATTTCCTTCGTTTTGTTAGTAAAATTTAACTAATTAAAGACAGCAGAGCAATTTACGGATGTTTTATTTTCTATTTTGTTAGTTACATATTTAAACACAACAATATTTTTGCTTGATTAAAATAGAATTTTTTTAAATAACTGTTTTGCGCTAATTGTTTGTAACCGACTAATTATGTAGTTCGATAAAATAAAAATCAAATTTTCGTTTTCAGGTGCGTGGCTAACGTTATAATTGTCGTTTTAAATTCGGAGAACAATCCCAAATCTTATCAATTAGCAATGGACGTTTTCAAGAGCACCAATCATTGTTCTGTGGCAAAATTGTTTAATGATTCGATGGCTATTTTGTGGCCGGACGGCATACAGTACAACTAAGTACTCCTGTTCGTCACCGACGCGGCACCGTACATGATCAAGGCTGGAGCAGGCTTACAAGTTCTGTACGAAAAAATGATCCACTTAACTTGTCTTGCCCATGCAATGCATAGAGTTGCGGAAAAAGTGCGGGAAATATATCCTAACGTAAACTCTATAATTTCAGATGTAAAGAAAATTGTTTGTAAAGCTCCATATCGCATACAAATATTTAGGGAAACTGCTCAAGAAGTGCCTCTCCCACCTGAGCCTGTAATAACAAGGTGGGGTACTTGGCTTTCTGCAGCAGAATATTATGCAACTTATTTTGATATTATTAAAGCATTTGTAAATAAACTTTATAAACACGATGCACTATGCATACAAAGCGCACAGGATGCTTTTAATACTAAGGAGGTGAGGGCAGAATTATTGTTTTTGTTTGACAAATTTTGTGCGTTTAGCTAAAGTAATTCAGAAATTAGAAAGTCAGGGAAATTCATTAGATGAATCTGTTGAGCATGTAAAATTGTTGCAAAAATTGTTAAAGGTGTTTCTTTGAATAAAGTAAAAGGGCCAAAGGGTTTGACTATAAAACAAAAATTTAAATCCGTTATAGACAAAGATCCTGGTTTTCACTTAATTAAAAGCATAAACGATGCATTATCTGGCCAAGACATTTTATACGAGCTAAAACATTATTCGCTTGTAGAATTAAACAATTTTAAGTATGCCCCAATTACGTCTTGCGATGTGGAACAGAGTTTCTCAAAATATAAAACAATATTTAGGGATAATAGGCATATGTTTACTTTTGAAAATTTAAAAATGTACGTCATTGTGAACTGTAACGCTCTATGTTTAGAAAATATAATTAATTAAATTATTGCATAGGATGTCTAATTAAAATAATTTCTGCAAATAAAATGTAAATAACGCTAAACAGGTGTTTTTTAATAATGAAAGTGCATATATTTATTAAAAATTTCTAATAAACGCATATTTCATGATTTTTAAGTGCATATTTCACGTTTTTATAGTGCATAAGTGCATGCATATTTCAGCATTTTTAAGTGCATACAAATCCTATACCTAGTTATAACCAACCAGATAATCATATATCATTGATATTCGAGGATAATAGAGAAAATTAAATTTTAATCTGTTTGAATAATTATTCGATTATATTAAATAATTTTAATAGTTTGTTGGTTAAAAAGCATTTAGTCGCAATTAAGTCCATTTTTTAAAATTTATCAACAATAGAAGACTTCCTAGATTTATTTCGTTTTATTGAAATGAAAAAGATTTATCGATAATGCAATTTGATGCCCACATAATTATTCATAAATAAAACATTTATAGCATGATTCTTGAGCAAAACGATTGTGTTCAATAGTTAATTTTAATTTAATAACAGCATCCGCTCTGCTGGGTGCTAAAAGTGATATCTTAAAATGCATTTATGATAGGTATAACGCTATTATTAGTTATAGCAACAGCATTCATACAGAGCATCGTGTTACATATTAGAAATACTTGGTAAATACCTACTGTGTTAATTGAAAACGAAAAGTGATCATTATTAGCAGGAAACGCTTTAATGATGGTGTTTTATTGCAGTTCGTTCTTGAATTCGATACGCTATGTTTAACTGTAAATGTTTAATACTTGTTAGTTGATTTTTTTCCCTTTTTTTTCTTAAATTTGTTTTGTTTTATTTCTCCTAATGATGTATTTTATTAACTAGGGTAATTATCTCAAGTTTGCTTTACTTCTGAGATTCTCGAAAAAAAAACAAAAGTAAAAAGGACTGCACATCTTAAAACTAATTCTCATATTTTTATCTGGCTGAACCATCTAATTACAATAATTATCTCTTCAGTTAATTATAAGAATTATTGTTAATTGTTTTTTCATTACAATATTTATACAGTAATTGTTGTGTAAATGAACCTTTACGTTGCAAAATGCAATAAAATTAAGGTTTAATTAATAGTTTTGTTGTTGAGATAATTGAAAAAAGAGAATTGACAAAGTTTTTCTTTAATTTCGGGTCAACAGAGAAGAAACGTTTAAATACAGTGTGTAAATAAAGTAAGGAATAAAATTCATATTTTTTGTATTATCACTGTTTGGAAAAAAAGCTCAGACACGTCAATTTTATTGTTTTCCTGCGGATTTTATGGACGTCAATTTTAATTTTTTAGTTTACTACTGTGGGGCCTATGACGTCATCGACTTTTTTTTAAATGGAACCCCCTTATTTTTTTGCTAGAAATCAAAAGTATATTTTTTTCTGAATTCAACAATACCTCATATGTGGTATTTAAAATTAGTATTTTTTGAAATATGGAGGACCGAATGTAATAACTTTCACGAAAATATAGTCATTAGATAGAAAGATTAAGTACTATTTTCGTGAAAAGTTATCACATTCGGTCCTCCATATTTTAAAAAATACTAATTTTAAATACCACATAAGGGGTATTGCTGAACTCAGAAAAAAATATACGTTTCATTTCTAGCAAAAAAATAAGGGGGTTCCATTTAAAAAGTCGACGACGTCATAGGCACCACAGTAGTAAACTAAAAAATTAAAATTGACGTCCATAAAATCCGCAGGAAAACAATAAAATTGACGTGTCCGAGCTGCTTTCCAAACAGTGATAATATGTTTTATTATTCAAGTGCTTTGTTATTTTTTTATCTATTTTCTTATTGTTTAATAAACGTTTTCAGTTTATACTAAAGATCTAAAAACGGAACCATATAATTATGAACATTTTATTTCATTTTTATTCCAAATTTTAAAACATAAACAAAATCTTTTTGTTTTCAATCTAATATTTAATTCATTTTCTGGTTAGTGAATTTAATATTTTTCTAAGCTTATTTAATTAACATCATTGGTTGTTTATACTAATAAACACGTTTAAGCTTCATAATCAGATGGCGCCCTTTTTGAGTTATTATTTGTGTTCTGAAACCTTTATCTACTCCTTTTCACAATTTATACAACTGTGGAACCAATACCTACGACCTGAATACTAAATTTGTAAGAGAGAGCTAAATCTCAAGCCGTGGTGAATATTCTGAGTATTGTATGATAAAGTAAGTATGAATAATTTTATAGTTTTTATTGTTTATCTTGTGTGAAAAAACGAAAAGTTACAATTGGCGCCCAATCGCGGGGCGTTGTTTCGTTTGTGAGTTTTTAAAAAGTTACATAAGTCACGTGAATGTGTACTGCACTTTGATTTAATAGGGTCGTTTCACAGTTTTGAAACTTAACGTTTTTATATTCTATAGAGTTAGTAATAACTCGACGTATTTTTTCAAAATTTTTGACGCAGCCGTTAGTGAGATATGCAATTTACAATTTTAAATTTTTCTGTCCTTTTCTAGTACAACAACGTCATAGTCCTCGTATACGCTGTATTGAAACAAATATGTAAGACGAAAGTATTATGACGTCAGCGGTGTAGAAAAGGACGGCAAATATTTAAACTTTAAATTCGTTTTATTAAGTTATCGTAATGCATTTATCTATGTTATGTGGACCTATACATTAGATAACAGTTATACTTATAAAATATACAAATTACATCAAAATTTAAATTCCATTTAACGATCCTATTCTTGCCCCTTTCCGATTTTCCACTTTGATGAAACTTCTGAAAAACTAAACTATTTACAAACGAAGAATATGCGATTGAGCATTTGTTCCTCTTGAAGTTCAGCTTTAATTACCTCTGGAAGATATATGAAGAAAGAAACCTAACATCAATTTACTACGTATTTTAGTTTCTGTTGTATTGTTTTTTGCAACTGTTTGTATATTTAGCTACATAGATTAGGAATAAGATACAAAGAAAACGTACGTTCTTACCAGAAAAATGCTCAGCAAAAAGCAATTATTACGTTAAACATCTTTTAGAACAGCATCATGCAATCATTCCTACAAATAATATCAAATTCCTATACTTTTGTTATAAAAAACAAAAATTGGGCATCTTAGAAACATTTATGAAATACAAACAAATCATTTAATGAGCGAACAAATTGATCTCACAACCAGTATTTCGTCCTCTTGTATGTAACGATAATGACACGTTGGTTTATATTTTTCTTTACTTGGAAAGAACATTAAAAATCCAACTGCGATAAGTTCTAACCCGTACAACAGAAGACCTAGGTTTTTGGAGAATGTGAAAAGACGAACACTTTAGGAAATTACATATGTCGACTGTTTCACATCTGCAAACACTTTTTTATCATATTTGTTTGTTCTTCTTAGTTAATTAGTAATTAGAGGAACAGAATATAAATTCCAAATTTAATGTGAGAAATGGATAGTACAAACTGTTACTAAAGAATATCTGGATGCTTAACAGGTTCACAGACGATTTAGTAACTAATATACAGGTAGCTGGTTTTATCTTTTTTAATTAACTAACAAGGTCACGTCGGACGCTTTAAAAATTATATGGCATATTTGAGTAAATTTTTGGAAAAAGCTTTGGAATCTTTGATTTAACCTTTGTTTATTGAACTACCAGAGAAATCCAGAATGTTGATCATGTATGTCTCAAATGGATATATGTAGGGTGTCACTGGCTCAACCACTAAACAAAAAGATAACATGGTATGATGATATGGTAATTATCAAATAATTCACCAAATTCGCATAAACTTATCGTAAACCTATTGTTATGATATATTGGGGGAGAGGTTGTTATACATATAATATCAATATGAAAAAAAGAAAGCACCACGTTCGGGCATCATAATGTTATGATATATTGGGTGGGGATAGTATTGTTATATGATGTCAACAAAAAAAAAGAAAATTTATTGTGGTGAATAATAAACCCTCCAACATTTGATGAAAGCTGAAGGGTTATAAATTGCAAAATAAATTGGTTATTGTTGAAATTTACAAGCACAAAATTATGGTAAAACAGTCTGAAAATATACACAACTAAATATCATTTACCTTTATCATTAACAAAAAAATTCTCCGGCTATAACTTCTAAACTGGAAAACAAGTTCCATAAATGCACGAGACGAAATCAGGCGGGTCGCTAATTAATTAGAAAGCTATTTAAATTAAATCTGTAAAACATTGTTAATGGACCAGACACAAATAAATACAAAAAATAAATTTCTTTTTAAACATTTAAATGGATAGATATGAACACAGAAGAGAAATGAATATTTAAAATTCCATGAAGAGAAAAGAAAACAACTATTAAAATCCTAAATTAAAATTAATTAAACAAACATGAAACAAAATCAAATTAAATCTCGGTGTCAAATAGATTTAACAAAATAAGAAATAAGAAACATTCTAACTCTCTTTGTCCTTTTTAATTCTTATCTGGTCAATCCAACAATCTTAAATTACTATTAAAACAAAATAGTACGGTTAGAGAAGGTTAGCTAATTCCTGTTATAGTTGATAAAATTACCTGCTCATTTGTTGACAAGATGAGCACATTTCCGTACTATCCTTCAAATAGATTTTATTTGTGATTTATGAAGATAATTATAATTATTAAAGGTGCAACAATTATCTTCCCTGACGCGAGTACATAAAATAATTCAGTTATTTGCAACAACATTCCATTACCTTCCTTTAATTCGTTCCATTCAAAATAAAATTCCAAAGATTTCTCCAAATAATAATAACAGTCTGAACACCAAATTTAAACACTGCACTTTTGTTTTATTTCACTATTAGTTCACTTTGATTGTTCATTATAATTATTATTAATTAAATTATTAAGAACCTTAAAAAACAAGATGACATTTGTCATAACCTCACTTTGTTGACATTGAAAGTGACATAAAATTCACCAACATAGCTTCGAAATTTTATCAAAATAACATACAAACTGACATGACTTCTGCTCTGTATGGAAATTCAATAGAGAGTAACCAAATTTCGTGCTGTTTTTATAATAATTGGAAAACAATTGCGAGCCGCTAGTGATCTTCCTAGTTAGGAACTAGATTAATTTGGTTTCTTACTAGAAACAAAACAGCATCGTTTACACTAAAACTCTCTAACCAAATTGTTAATAATAAATTAAATTAATTGTTTAAATAAATTTTATAAAACGAAAGATGAGAATTTTTCCTTTATTTTGATACCTAACATAGCTATAAAAATGCAAATTTAGAGTTAGGATTCATTGACAACCATCTTGAATTTTCTCACAAAAATTCAAATAAAAACATTTTAACATCTTGCTACATCCTTTTCTTATCACAAAAGTAATCCTAAGATCCTATCAAACAAAAATTACATAAATTTTGACACCAAAATTATATATACTAAATTTTAACATTCTAGCAGACCCTGCTGAAACGTTACAATTTTGGGATTTCAAACGCCTAAACCTTCTCTATAAAAAGTTCCCCATTTTAACATTCTAGTGTCAAATGCACCCTAGAATTTGGTGAACAATATTGCAATAAAATATTTTACTTAGAAATTCAAATAACATTGAAAAATTATGAATCATCAAAGAAATCGAACATTTTCTTGAAATTCAATAATAAAAACTGTAAGTAAAGTAATAAATAAACATGCCATAAAATGGCTTCAAAATATCTAAATGTCAAAATATCAACCAACGACATAGGATCGTCCATCATTAAATTGAGTCTGTGAAATTCAAGTGAAGAATTTGTTTAAATTTTATCCCCTTCTATCTCACAGCGTTGTAGTGTGTATCCTCAACATATTTAATGCAAATTTTTTATTGTTTTAAAATAAAAACAATAGTGAAATCCTTCTTTCGCCTGGAAGATGGGCAACACATCGTTCATACATGTAATGCGGGATGCCTATATCATAACACTATATAAAATCTCATTGGGATAATCATATGGGGAAAAGATTGTGTTCGTTAAAGACAACAAAATTAATTTTAAGTAATTATGTAATCGATAAGTGGATAGAGAAATAGCTCTTTCTTTATTATTTTCATTTTAAAATTAATAAGCTGAATTTATTTTTTTTTTGTTTAAATAGTTTTAATGTAATAAACTAAATAAAGCTATAGGGAATGTTTTTATGGCTGTGTGACAGAGGATTCGATTGCAATTACAGTTTGATTGTAACCTCGTCTATAATTACTTTGGAACCCAGTGGCGCCCAAGAAACATCTTCGCCGCATTTCATCACATCAAACGCATAATACTCCCTTTACAATTTGAATGAGGTTAGTTCGTTTGGGTCGAATTCATTGCTCTAGCATGGTGGGATAGTTTAAATTCAATCGCAGTATAAGCGTTCGGTAGCAGCACGCGATATCAAACTGCAATGAGCGAACAGGTCTAAAAACTATTAGTTGTGTGTAGCAAATAACAATCATACACGATTAAAAAAATATCTGTCAGGATTCTTTTACATCTAGCCAATAAATAGCAAAAGAAAATAAGTTTGCTGTACAACAGTAATAAAAAATAAGCATTTAACAAAAAAAAAAGTCTCCTATAAAACTGTCCTTTATTATTATTTATGAAACAACCCTTGTATGTAAGAATTACTCCTGCCTGCATGTATGAATAAAATTTACATTTTGCGTGCGTGATGTCTTAATAACCTATACAGCTTTTTAGAAAATTTTACATCGAATACATATTCTTTTATCTATACTACACAAAAGTTCCCCGAAGCTTTTTTTATAAAAGAAATGTATGCACAAAGCTAAGGAAGCCGCACGAGATAATTTTTATCTAAAATAAGCCATATTATCTCTCAGGCCTCAGTAAAAGGGTTGCTGCTTGTGATTCTATTGTACTTCAGCGTATAGCGCATACGATGTTATCTTCAACCAATTAAGGGAATATGAGTAGATTTTCAAAGTTCACAAACGCGCAGACATAGCAGCCAAGACAAGGAAAGAGATTACCATGTACAAGAATATGTGCAGCAGTTTGTTGTGTGCTTTTATGTTCTACCTGAATTATTTGCTTTTAGATGTTTTAAACTTGTCGTAACCATATGCAAACATAGTCATAATGACGTCTTTTAAACAACAACGTTTAAATAGTTTTGAAGTAATGAAATTCAAATTGTCAAAGGCAAGGTTTTGCGTGTGGTTTCGCTTTTAAGAGTGTAATTTAACCGCTAACGGCTAGACTTTAGAACTTTGAAATGAGTTGCAAATTTTATGGCCTTTTTTTAAAGGAAAAACCTTTATTTTAGAAAGTGATTCTAAACGTGCAACAGTTTCGCTCTTCGCGGGCAATATATCGTATATCTCAAAGAAAAAGATCTGAAAGAATGCCAATTACAGAGGCTTACAATGGCTAAAATGGACATTAAACAAATGTTAACACTTTATAAACACATTATACAAAATAATATTGATAATTAGAATCACTACAGATCTGTTCGTCTATTCATCTTTCTTATGCATGTCTTCCATCTTTATTGAAGTATGAGTATCTCTATCTCGATCAACTTTCTGAAGCAACTCCTACACAAGTCTTCGTTTAAATCAGGCTCAAAATAAAAAAAAAACAAGTATTAGGACTTAGGACTGCACATAAGCGTGTATTTTCTCACAGAGGAAAGATCAAAATATACAAAAAATATTATTTTATAACTAGATTTAAGTCCGTCCATCGGACAGAAAGGACTTCAGTGGTTTAATAATTAACAATTGGAGTGATGCAAAACCTTTTAAGCAACAGCTAATGTCGTGCACACTTTTGCTATTAGGCGGTTATGCAGTCCAAGAGGTTATAAAAATAAGAATTTATGCGTGCGAATCCTTTTGTAACAGTAACTGCCCAAGCAGCATTTTTCGTCATCGCTACGTACCAGCAACTATCAGTGGAACTATTAAGTTTTTGCCAATAGTCACAAGCACGTAATTGCTACGGTTTTATTACGTGTCTGGAACCAAAATGGGGAACAATTTTTGGGTAGCAGATACGTGGCGGCGTAGTAAGTATTAAATGCTACTTTCGTGGAACTTCTTTTGTCTTCTCTTTGACACATCGTGTCGCATGGTTACTCTCTCTTACTCTTGCAACTTAACAAATATTCTATCATTTTCTATACTAATGCTGTGATTGTGTCACAAAATGAATTACTATTTTATTTGTAATACGTACTTAATAATACTAAGAGTGATGAATGGTTTGATTATTTTGTCATTCCAGTAAACCAAAATTATAAACCATTGCAACTTTTCTGTTGAATGAGATGATGATAGGTCGAAAAATAACAACTTTAAATATATTTTTTAATAAAGAATTTCTTTAATAAAATATGACAAAAACACTTATAAGTTGATACACATGATAGAAGCCATTTTTATATTATTCCTGTTATGTTCTTTTATGTGTTTAAATAAAAGATACTCAATTATTGTCATTAACTAACTTTATTATTATTGAGTGAGCAGGGAGATTTACATACACAATGCATAAACCGTACAGGATGTGTGTCCTCCAACGCGACTGAAGTGGTACTGAGGACCAGCATTGGCTAGTTACATCACTACAAATAAATGTTACCAACGTCAAGTTACATACATAACAATCCCTAAGGCACAATTTGTCTCCAATTTGTTATTTTTATTGAAGGTTATGTAGTAAAACATCTAATAACAATCATAACAAATTGCAAATTGATTAATGGCCTCCAACAGTTTACACGTAAATATGGAGATAGAGTAGTGTATGAAAAATTACTTTAAAGTGATTCTCCTAGGTAGGAAAACCACAACTTTTACTTTCAGTACTGCTGTAAGGTTCCATTACTTTAAAGGGTTAAACAATGGTTTCAGGCAAGTAGCAGGAACTTTCAGTATTACTTTAAAGTTTTAAAAACTTTAAAGTAGCTTCAGACAAGTTACTGCTGCAATCATAATACCACTTTGAAGTTGCAACGACTTTAAAGTAATTATACTAAGTGGCAATACCGTTCCATATACTTTAAAAGTTACTTAGAAGTAATGGTAAAAAACCTTTTAAGCAACTGATGTCATGCTCACTTTTGCTATTAGGGAGTTGTGCATTCCAAGAGGTTATAAAAATAAGAATTTATGCGTGTGAATCCTTTTGTAACAGTAACTGATGTCATCCAACAGTTGTGCCATTAGAGGTATATTTCTCAATAGTAGTTTAGTGGTGAAAAGCCTTTTAAGCAGAATTGATGTCGTGCACACTTTTGCTATTAGGAGGTTATGTATTTCATTAGGTTATAAAAAGAATAATTTATGTGTGCGAATCGTTTTAGGAGCAGTAACTTGTGTCCTCCATCAGTTGTACTATTAGAAGCGTATTATTTATTAATAATAGTTTAATAATTAAAAATTGGAGTGGTGAAAAACCTTTTAAGCAAGAACTGATGTGCACACTTTTGCTATTTGGAGGTTATGAAATCACAGAGGTTATACAAATAATAATTTGTGTGTGCAAATCGTTTCTAAAGCAGTACAGGGGCGGATTGGCCAGTCGGGAAATCCGGAAAATCCCGAGAGGTCGTTGCATAAACGAAATCCGAGGCCGATGGTCTCTCAATTGATATAGATATTATAAAAAACTTTATTTTTCATAGTAGTAAAAAATATTTCTTAGTGTTTATGAGTCGGCAGGTAGCAAACTTTATTGCTTGTACAATGTATACTCTTTATACGTATAATCTTTTCTTATTAAGTTATAACTTAGGGAAATGATCATTTTTAACTTTAATTGAAGAATGTGTAGTAATAATTAAAAAATCCAGGTTGTTTTCACATGTGTTTCACATTCCAGTGTTTTCAGTGGCCGTCTGGCAGACTTTTTACATAAAAATAAAACATTTACCAAACCTAAAAAACCGATTGTGGTCTCGGAATCTGGAACTGAAACTTCCTATAATTTATGAAATGAACTTCTTTCGTTGGCCCTTTTGGTCTTCCGAATCCTGATAAAGAAACACAAACCCGTGCACTGTACAGCAAAAGGTTTGAGCAATAAAAGTTTGCGATTTGCGTTTTTTAAATATTGGGCACTTTTTTGACTTGACTTGAAATGTCTACAGCTTTCTCAATTATACCAGTTTTTAATACTATATTATATTACAAATCTCCTGCCATTGAATGGCTTGTTTCCTTTCGTGAGATTTTTCCAACTTTATTTAGATTTCTTTAAGTTATTTCCCAACATTATAAATGAATTCTGAGAGTCAATTGAAAGCTTACAGTGAATCTTTTTCAGCTTGTGAGCTTCAAAAACACGTTTTCTACTAATCTAACCTAATCTAATTTAACCTAACTAAACCGAATAACAATCCTTGTTGGTTACTTTGGTGAGTATCGCCAAACCTCTTTTTCTACTAACCTAACAGTGTCATGGAACTCACCAAAAATATCACTGATTCGAATGTAGTACTATTGATTTTTAATGAAAAAAGTTTATTCCATAGACTTAACATAGGGAGCTGAAAATGGCGTAACTTTTGAGCGGGGTATTTCCGCATTTTGGTGCTAGTGTCATTCAACTCAGCTCGTCAAGCTGCACCAAAAGGGTAGGGTGCCATTAAGGTTCCCTTCTGCCTGCTAAAGTAAATCTCAGCTTAATATTTTATTTTGCGTTTTAGAATATTTTATTTTGTTTTACAACGTTTTGCTTTGTGTTTTAGTATTTTTACATTTTATAACTGTTTTTAAATATGGTTTATGTTGATTCATAAATACTTTTTTCTCTATCTGCACCCCCCTTCAATTTTTAGTAGTATAGTTTTATAAAATCGATATTTTAATTATTATTTTTAAACCAAATTTAATAAGTTTTTGTTCGTTTTTTTATTGCTTTCATGGTAAACTGTATAAGCAAACAATCTACCTACGACTTGTGCAATAGAACGTGAGGCCTATGTAGCTCAATTTCCCGGGCCGGTGAAACGTTCCCAATCCGCCCCTGAAGCAGTAACTGATGTGCTCCAACAGTTGTACTATTAGAAGGATAGTTATTAATAGTAGTTTAATAATTAACAATTGGAGTGGTGAAAAACTTTTAAAGCGGCAACTGATGTTGTGCACACTTTTGCTATTGGGATGTTATGAATTTAAGGAGATTATATAAATAATAATTGGTGTGCAAAGCATTATTTTATTATATTATATTAATTTGCTCTGGTTACATTTTTCATTTATCAGTGCAACCATAAAAATCCATTAGTGAACAAACTAGCCTTCCAGCTTGATCGCAGACTCAAAACAAAAAGACTTATCTATGTAATGTTGGTTAAACTGTCAATGGATGGTGTTGCTAATTAATCTAATTATCATTTAATACATACTATATTTATAAAATACCATGTCCATGTTTGTGCTACAATAAAATTTACGTGTTATCGGTGTTATTAATTAAATTAAGGTTTTACCAGAATTAAAAGTATGTAGTCTGTTGCATCTTAGCATCTAGCACACTTTTTCTTCAGGAGTAGCCTTTGGGTTAATATTAACAGCGAAACAAAATTATAGCTCACTGAAGTAAGTTAATATAACATTGCTTTTTTTAGATTTTAATACTATTTATTACTATCAGGGGAACTATATCAAGTGCAAAATGCTAATTTCAATCAAACTTTGTATAGCACATAATTGTGTAACGATACAAAAACTAACATACTGCAGTACCTAAAAGTGTTGTTGAAACTGCCATGTGTGCGCTTTCAATTTATGAAAATTACAATTTATAAATAGGTACCTATGCAATTAAAGATAGAGAACACTATACAGTAACATAAAAATGCCTTTTATATTTGTTATGCTTTAATTTTATTGATAAGGATAATTATACTATAATTATACCAGGTAGCCGCTCTCAAAGTCAATCATTGGCAATTAACATTGTGCATTTTACTTTTATGTATTTTGTTGTTCTTCTATACTAAATCAATACATATTAAAGTAATAATGAGTTTAAATAGTCGTTATTCAATTCAATCGATGTTTGAAACCGTTATTATTAACTTCCTAATATCCTAGTGAACAAATGCTTATAAGCCAAAAGGCAATAATTTGAAAATCATGGCTTGTCATTAACAGTTAACTTTTAAATTAATATTTTGAAAAAAAAATCGCATTCTCAATATTATTATTAGTATCATTTGATGCACAATAATTTTCTCTTTCTATTGATACCATTATCTTTCTTGTAGTTGAATTTGGCGAGTGGGAATCACCAAAAAGTTCAGTACAATGTTAAATGCATATGACTCTGATCAGAATCTGACTCATTAACAACTTGCACAAAGTTCTTGTACTGTTGGAATATTACAGACAATTTCTAATCCAAGTTGTATGCCATTTTATAGATTATGGAAATGGCTATTGTTTAGTATATATTTTAGTTTTACATATTTTAATTCTAAGCAAAATAATTAAAGCTTTTGCCGTGACACACGGTACAAAATTTTGAAAATTGTTTTTTGCAATTTGACTTTTGTGTCACTTTTCCTGTTAATAGAATTACCATAGTATTTCATTGGGTACTTCAAAACTTTCTACGACTATTAACCTCTCAGAAAAACCACTGATTAAATTTGTAGATGTATTTACTTAATAGTTATGAGCACTTTTTGTCCGTGACTGACAACCAAATTAAACAAATTAATAATATTATGTATAAATGTTAACTGTAATTAACATTGTCAAACCACTGAAGTATGAATATATACTTGTACGTGATATAGGGCGGTATTATTCTTAACGACACCCACAGGTAAAGTGTTTGTGTGCTTGTCAGTACCGACTGATTAACGTGCCCATCCATCATCAAGGCAAACTGTACCGAGGCTTTGCATATCGATGAGAAAAATCTTTATCAATCTTTAATTTCCTAATAATAGTTTTGATGAAGTCTGGCTTTATTTCAACAACATTAATTGATGAAGCAGCAGCATTATAGAGTTCATGAGCATTGGAACCGTTATTATCTTAATATCATTTTTTTGTCTCATAAATATGAAAACTGATTTAACTAGCTTTAGAAAAAACAGTACCGTTTAAGGTAATTTTTATTTTTTGTCAAAAATTTTAATTACGAGTGATCAAAGCCATATGTACGAGTTTGAGAACGAACAGGCTGTATATGTATCACACAATGACTCCCCAAAATAATATGAAACTCCTACATCTTTGTGATAACAAATGCAAATTAGACATTTCAGAAACTCTTGAAATATACAAACACAATCTCAGGGTGGTACCTTTAATGAATGAACAGATTAAGCTCAGTAATTCTCCATTACTGTGTTAGATATTTAATTTCTATTATTTTTATCTAGTTGTCTATTTTTGTATTTACCTTAACGAAATGATTGTTTATATTACCTTTGATAATGATAGCTTAGCTGTTGAAACTACTATCAGGTAGATTATAATAAACTTGTGAAACTTTAACTAATCTGTTTTATTTATTTCATACATTAGAAAATTTGTTGAAAACTAATTGCCGATTTTTTTAAAAATAGATTTTGCAACTTGTGGTATAGTTGCCCTACATACATCATGAAGTATTTTGTAACAATGCAATATAATCTACAAGTAAACGATTATTTCTAATGTTGCTTCATTTCTAAAAACTTACCTTTACATACATTTTATCAATTTTATCTTTTATTTCATATCTATCATTTATTTCATATCTATACATCTATAAAATTCTTATAGTTTTTTAAATTTCATTTTAAATTAGGTATTAATAGCTCAGAAGACAAAAAGTCTTCAGGATAACTTTCTTCGGTAATGTATTCTATAAAAAGAGTTCTTGTCATATACCCTATAAAAAGAGTAAAGGCAATTGTCATCTTTATCACTGCCTCAGCCACACCTATCTATATGGTTATATTGTGTTCTCATCGGAAATAGAAAAATAAAACTAATGATTAATTTAAACAATAAAATTTAATGAAAATCGTATACATATTTGAAGCATACAATTACAGAACTATGTTTTTTTCTTTTACTATACACTCAATTACAAATACAATTCTGTACACGAAGGTTAATAAAAATTAACATAAAAATACAAATATATATATAATTGTGCTTTGTATTTCTTTTTTTCACTTAAATTTCAACAATTAACAAAATGCGAACTATCAAGAGCATAAACGAGGAATAATAAATATATATAAAAAAATAATAAGGGCTAGCTAAATATTTTTGTGCATACAAGAATTAATAGAAATAAAAACAATTTTATTTCGTCAGAGTTTTTTGTTTGATATGTTCCTATAAATACAAAATTCTGCTTTAGTAAAGCAATATTATTAATCTGGATACAATATTTTATCACCGATTTATTAATTTCTCATTATAAATCATTATTTTTCTTCTTTCATCTTTATTTTAACTTATGCTTATGACATCACGCATTTGCTGTATTCAAAAATTCAGTGTATTATAATATTCATTATATAAAAATGTATTTACAAAAAATTGGATTATACACAAATTAGAAACATGTACAAAAAATTGTTGTCGTTATCAATTATTAATATTTTTTAAAGTTTTTGTTATTGTTGAATCAATTTAATAAATATTCCATATAAAAACTTACGGCTATCGTACTCCCTACAAGAATATATTAATTAGGATTTATACAAGTATTAGGAATCATAAAACGCACAGCTAATTAAATGCTAAAATGTAAAAATGACACGCATACATGAAGCCTTAAAAATATGGTCCCTGTCGCAATATAATAATATATATATAAACAATAATAATAATAAATATAAATAATAAAACATTTTTTATTTTAATAAAAAACGTCTATGGCACATCAACGATTTAAAAAGTCTTCAGGCCTTCATCAGGGAAAGTTTCAATAAAATGTGGAATTTTATTAAAATATTTACATCGTAGCATTTAATTCACAATCATTCTCTATCTAAAACATGCAAAATCACATCAATTTATTATTTTTCCCTATTTTTTTAATTAATTTCAATTAAAAATATTACGTATATGGTTTCTCACATCAGTGTTTATTTTTTTCATTAACTTTAAATCCAAAGTTGCTCTTTTTTTAAATTTCATTAAGTGCGGCTTCATGAGATCCTCAGCATTATCAAGAAGAGGCAGTCATAGTCAAGGTAAATAGACAATTAAGATAGGGAGACATATTTACATTTACAAAAAAGATCTACAAATTGGGGGGAACAAGAAGAACAACGATTAATAATAATAATAATCATTATGATCATTTTGTCGTTTTCATATCAACTAGTAAGATCGATTGAGTTTGCTTTATTATTAGCTCACACTTTTTCGTCAAATCAATAAATGAGTATACATATTACATTAAAATTTACATTATTGATCAGTCAATTAAATCAATCAAAATTAATATTAGTACTATAATAAAATTTTTGATTTTCTTTACAAAAGAAAATATTTTATTGAGTATAACTTTCTTTTATAAACAAATAAACCCAATTAATATATAAAAAAATCTAAAATAAGTGTCCACCAAAAAAAACCCACAAGTAGCAGAGTAAATTATTAGATGGCACCTTGAGAGAGACTAGAGAGCTGTGACCGAGTGGCGAGGGGCCCAGGCGGTCACTCAAATAGGCCCGTAGTTGCTCAACGAAGGTCCGGAACCGGGAGCTTGATGTGTTGTCACAACTACAGGCGTGGCCCCATCGCCTGGCTGTCATACATGGCTCAAGGGTGGCTGCTTGAGCACGTGGTGGTGCAAATGGTGTTGGCTCGCTGATGCTACGCTACCCGTGGGCGCTAACAAGGATGCACTTCCAGGACCTGCTACAAGATATTGAGGTGGGGGTTTTCCAGGTCGACTTTTGATTAACACGGCACCTGCTCCAGTTCGGTCTGAATGTCCAAACAGTCGCCTCCAAAGTCTCTTCCAAGAATCTACGGTTTTTCCTGACCAAATCCACACTCCTGATGTGATTCCTACAGCTAGAGCCATGAAGTATTTCAGCATTATCACGGAATATAAAGGTCCTTCTTTGGGCCGGCCTGCCATTACGCTGCTTAAACATTTACATGCTAGGGGTTTCAGCCATTCTTCATGGAAAGCACATTCGTATAAGTAACATCCTATAACGATTGTGGCAGGAACTGTATATAAAACACTGAATATTCCAATTCTAATCATTAACTTTTCAAGTTTATCTGCTTTTGATCCACAATCTCCTTGTTTTTTGATAACATTTCGGATTCTAAAGAGTGATACAAATCCAGCAAACAAGAAAGTTGTGCCCAACACCAAATAGATCAATAATGGTGCAAGGACGAAAGTGCGTAGATTCTGCATATTCATGTTGCCAACATAACAAATCCCAATAACAGGATCTCCATCAACAGCGCCAGATAATAAAACACTGACTGTTTGAATTGTTGGAATCATCCAAGCGGCCAAATGGAAATAATGTGAATAATTCGCTATGGCTTCGTTGCCCCATTTTAGTCCAGCTGCTAGGAACCACGTCAATGATAGTACGACCCACCATATTGAAGAAGCCATTCCAAAGAAATAAACTAACAAAAACACTAAAGTACATGCATTCGTTCCAGTCGACGAATATCTGATCATATCTTCATCACAAGCAACTTCTTTATGTCCCAAGAAAACTCGAACTAAATATCCCATGGATACCAAGAAGTAACATCCAGAAAGAAATACGATCGGTCGTTCTGGATACTTAAACCTTTCAGTCTCTATTAGGAACGTTGTGAGTGTCATTAATGTTGATGCTGCGCACAGGCTGGACCACAGAGTTATCCACACGGTGGCGAATTCTTTTTCGTCTGGTTTGAAGAACGTCTCCTTGCACGGGAACGCACAATTTTCTACGCCTCCGACGCTTATGCTTTTGTTGAAGTACGGCGTGTTCTCCAGGAGAATTAGTGGTCTCTGACAAGTGCAATTGCAATCCCTCATCCGGGGTTGTTGCTTGTTGTTGTTGTTGATGCTGCTTCTTTCTCCTGGAGGATCTGCGCAGTTTTTTGGATTCTTGCAAGTTTTGTTGTGTTTGGTGCGAGACGTTGGTTTTGGAGATGATTTGCTAGCCGAATCGTTTTTATTTTGATCCATGCAAAGAACTTCTTGAGACGCACCGAACACGGGAAATTGTTCGCACTCCATTCGCTCCGGCCATCTGAATCCGTATTGCTGCATTAAAGGCTCGCATCCCTCACGCGCTCGCCTGCACAGATCTCGACAAGGCGGTAAGGGTTTCTGGTAATCTTTTAAACATATCGGTGCATACATTGAGCAAAGGAAAAATCTTAAATCTGGTGAGCATTTAATTTCGACTAGGGGCCAAAATTGGTGTACTTCTAATCCGGCTTCTTCTTGGTTGTCGTGATTTAATTCGTTGGGCATGCGGGTTAAATTGTACCCGATGCCTCGGCACATGGGTATCGTTATTTCTTCGCATCGTCCTTCCCCTTCCGATAGATCGGAATGCGAAGAGGAGATTATCGAACTGTCCGCAAAAACTGTCACTAAAAGTGCTAATAGTCCTATACACCACCTCATTGTTGTGTTTTAATTATCGTTACACTAAAACGCGCGCACTGACTCGAATGTCTATAAACTACACATAACTAGTCTATTTCCAGACTTCTGTAGTGTACAGCAGTAGTTGGTGATCGAAGAATTTCGGTTGTTTTAACTTCCAGCTGATCACTGTTTACTTACTGGCGGGACCGGATGGCGGATGGTGCTGCCTTAGCTGTCTGCACCGATCAACCCAGTACCCTGTTGTGGGGCGTTGAGGCATGGCAATCTGGAACAAAAACGCGACACATTAGTATATTTAGAAAACTGACGTACGGCCATTAGGTTCGAATGAGTATACATAATCATTATTCTAAAATACACCAAGAAGACGAGGTGTTAAATCTCCCACAGTTAATGCATTGTGTGCTGCAGTCAGTCAAACCTGAAATACCACAGTCGAGATAATTTTGGATGCCATAGAAATTTAATACTAACTAACTCATACCACCGGATATATTAGAGAAAATATACATAAACATTTAAGCGTATTTGATTTCACGATTATGAGTCATTAAATAAATTTCTGGCGTGAAAAGTATCCCTTTTATATAAAAAAACTTCCCCCTTCATAACTATTATCTAACAAATCACGCATGGCGCTACTTTTACAACCACCCTCTATTTTTTTCCACTTACACCCTCTCACACTCACACCATCACCGTGTATTAAAAATCAGAAAACATCCCTCCCTCTTTAGTGAACATACTTAGACATCGCATATACCGTTCTAACTGCATTTCTATGCACTCTCCCAAAAACATCCTGGGAACGTGCAATCTAAGAATGAGTAATGCTGTGGGAGATTTTCGGCGATATCCCTCAAATAAATTTCAAACTAATTGACATCCGGTCCTTAGGGGTGGCGTTCCTCTCTCCTCACTAATAGATCAAAGAGTGACGTCACACGTGCTCGATATTGCAATTAGCACACGGTTTCTCAGCTTTTAATTCCTCTTGTTTGGGGGGTTGAGTTAAAGGGGCGTGAAGAAAATAGCATATGTTGAAAATGTGTGGATGTGTGTGTGTTTGGGTGTTCACGAATCGTTTACCCTTTAATTTTCAGGATTTATAACTTTATTAGGGTAAAATGGTCGAATAGTTAAAAGCCAGACTGAATTTTATTAATGATTACTTATTTCCCAATAAATTTAATCAATTTTCTTAATAAATGCTTTAATTTATATTTTAGTTTATTTATCTTTTTATTTAGAACATTTAGTTTTAATTAAACTAAATTAAAATAAATAAGCTACTATGTAATTAGAATTTTACTTCATAAATATTTCATATTATTTTGATTTAATGTATTATAAATTATTTTAATTTACTGAAAAACATAGTAGTAGATTAAAAGCGTTTCGAAATTGTTTTCTTTAAAAACATAATTTAATTGCATATTTAAATGGCTTACTTTGGTAGATTACTGCCAATATAATTGTTCCTTATTCATTAAATGTCTTGATGATTTGATTTGAATTGTAATTTAAACTTATAATTAGATTTTTCTTTAAAAAGAATATAATTTCCAATAAAAAGAAAATAGTTTTACAGTTCGTAGGAAAAATAATTAATTTTGATTTTCCGTTTGCTTAAATTTAAATTATTCAATTAATATCTTTTCAGAATAATTTAGTGTCTCATTATATTTAATAATTAAAAAATAACTCTCTCATAAATTTATTATTGCAAAAGTATAGCAGCTTTAGAAATTAAATATAAAACTTATAAGTATACATAAATACATATACAAATTAATTTCAACTTTTATGCATAGTAATTAATTTTAATTTTGAAGGGAAAATGAAGTTACATACTGCTATGATTTCCAAACATGTTAGGAAGATATAACCCGTATTCAAATATTTATCAGGCAGATTTCATGCAAATTTTAGAGATCCCGTCCTATAAGTGACATAACCTCACTTTTTGAAATAAATGGTGGAAAACATTTATTTCAAATAAACACCAAGTTTTTTCAAAATCAAAGTTTATCTGAAATAGATATAAACGTGTTGTATTTAAGATGTAGGCAGGTATATAACTACTCACCTATAGAATATATTACTGAAATTCGTGTTTAATTTTAAGCAGGTATTTTGTTTGTCTAGTAAGTTTTATATTTTTAAAGCTTTTTGATAAGATGTTTTATTGGAAATGAGAATAGTAGCATCTTAAACACATAATTGATACAAATCATCCTATAAAGATTTGGTTCGTTTTGATATACTATGCCAAAAACATCTTTAACCGGCTACGCTTTTATAACGTACAGTAGTTTTATGTAATTTGGGTTGCATAGTGTTTTGTATATATAAATTCTTTATTTAAAGAACAACTGACCAGCATTCTCTGGCTTGCCAAATGACACAGTGGTATCAAAAATATTAATTATGTACAGAAATTATTACTTTAACACTAACTTTAACAATATATACATATAACTATTAACATATAACTTTACAACGATTATTAACTAAGTAACATAATAAACACTAACAATATTAATACTAACGAATGTTCAAGTTAATTGTTCTATAATTTAGATAATTTTGAACCAAATAAATGATTTCGCAAAATTATTTTAGAACTACGACGAATTTTAATAACAATTTCCATATCCAAAGAATATATCTAGAATCATAAAAGGTGTAATGTATAACTTTATAAACAAGGAACATGTGTTATTATAAATTTATACTAGTAATTTAGTTTAATACAATGTTGTTTCATTAACAACAAAATTTAGATGAATAATCTATTATTTATACCAAATGTTACATATCAGCAGATTCGTAATTTTGTGATCTACAATAAATTAGGGTTAGCGAAAATTTGGAAAAGTCATATTTCATTGTTTTATGTTAAAAATTCGATTGTTTCTTGAAAAAGTATATAAAGGAAGCCATTTTTTTTAAACAATTAAGTAGTTCTAACCCAACGAAAGGGGAACGTGCACCTCTGCAGCGCTTCAAATCAGATTTTTGTAAGGTTATGTTAAAAAGAAAAATAAATGAAATTAGTTTGTCAGTTAAAAGATTTTTAAGTTATAATTTAAACGCCAAAAAAAATATAAACGAAGATACAAACCAACATAAACGAAGTGTTCAAGTTAGTTATTTAAAGTAAAGTATTAAAGTTAAAGGGAAAAATTTATTAATTGATAAAAAAGATGAAAATGAATGGAAATTATTATATCTACTCTAGGACAAGTCGTGGGAGTAATTCTTGCGTTTTTAATAACGTGTGAATCAGGCTTTATATTATATTTTCAGGTAACTACATAAAATGTATTGTGCATCAAGGGAAAAACGCAATATTTACACTATGGAATACTGACTGTCCTATATTTATTTGAAATCAGCTGTAGTTACCGATTGTTAATAAATAATATCTGCGGTATTGGAGTATAACAAAATTTTGTATGGGTTTAGATTATTACATCTTTCAATCTAGAATCTTCATTTTGACATTTTATGTTGATCTTGATATAAATGGAAGCAAGCATCTGACTGGAAATGGAACATTACTCTGACCAAAATTAAAACAAGCAAAATAATAAGCCGTGAGTTTTTATTAAAATAAATTTTGATCGATATTAAGATTACAAGATAGAAGATACCAATATAAAAGAATAATTATAAACAAATTACAAAAAAATTATAAAGTTTGAGTTATTTATCATACTATAAATCTCCAAATAGAGAATTAATAAAGAATTTTGGGACTGATTAATTTAAATAAGAAGCAATAGGACAGATTTAGGTTATTTAGGTTAATTATTATTTAGGTTTAGATTTCGAGTGGCTGTAACATAAATTATTGACTCATATTTTCGACGTTTGAATGACAATCTTTCAGTTTTTCCATATTTATTATTTTTTGGTTTTTAGTATGTTAATTAAGTTAATTTTCTATGTATAAGAATGATAACAATTATTTTATAAAATTAAAAAACTACGATTCTCAGATTTTTAATTCAATATTTTTTATTTTTCCCTAAATTATTAATTGCTTTAATTCCTATTTTCCAAATTATGTAATTCTTTTAAACTGCAATTTTTTCTAACTTTCATTTTACTTTAATCATTTTAGGAAAAACAAGAAATTATAATTGTTTTTAACGCGTTTGTGAAAAATCTTTTTAAATAATTAAAAAACAAATTCTTCTCTGCAGTTAATTTCCTTGAAAAAAAAAAAATGTGTACATATTACTTTTATTCTTTCAATCCCATACCGGCTCTGTTTAAATGCAAACAAAAGTGACAATTTAATTAAAATATGGTAATTTTTCACACGTATTATCTCGATACACCTAAATACATATTTATAATTAAAAGTTTTTTGTGATAACAATAATTTAAGTTAATGTAATTTTTTTAAATTTATTTCCTATTAAATATTCCATGTTTTATATTATATGTATTTCGAAATAAAAACAATTTTGTTCTTTAACGTTTAAATAGCTATAATATAAATATTAATCAATTTTTCATGAATTAAATATTATCAGTTTCTCAAACTAAGTCAGAGGTTTAAATATATCTAATTGATTTCAATTTTGTATATATATATATATATATATATATATATATATATATATATATATATATATATATAATCTTTAACCTCATATACCTTTCGGTGTCGAGGCGTCAGACACACCGAGCCGCAGAGTGGATATGTGCGTGTGAGACGAGGCAGCGGAGCCATATAGGCAAGTACACTGCGCTCGTGGTTTACCCATCCGAGTCCTGACCGACGCAAACTCGACTTAACTATGTTAAGCGATAGAAATCCACTATAACCACTCTGTCGTACTGCTGACTTCAATTTTGTATTAACTGAAAATTAAATCGTTTTAAAAACAAAAAGATTTTGTATTTAATCAATTCTCTCCTTTGATTATTAATTTAATTTATTTAGTTACAGAAAGAGTTAATTTTTATCAAAAAGAAATTGAAACAAGAAATAAAACGGATTAATCCATTATATCTTAGTTTAAGGTTTTAATTAAATTTCAATTATTTTTTAATCAAGATTTACCTTTAATAAAGTTAAAGAAATCAAATTGTAATGGTTAAATCGCATATTAATTTCTCCTTAAAAATCAAATTATTATTTTTAAACAAAACAAAACTGTCTTTTAACATTTATTGATGTTGTGCATAATTTTAATTTGTTGTTGCATTGATTTTTTTTATATTTGATTATTATAAATTCATACGAATTTCTTTAAGCGAAATATTAAAAATGAAACACTAATAGAGAACAAATAATAAGATGTAGTACTTAAAATAAAACATTTTGAATTAACATGTAATTAAATAAATTTTCATCATAAATCATTGCCGATTTGATAAAACGTTTTCAAAAAGTTGTAAATTGTCAAAATTACATAAATGGAATCAGCTTAATTAAACTTAAATTTAACTTCTTAGTTTACACATATGTAATAAATTAATATTATATTAAAATGTTAGTACATTTTAATTAGTTAGTTAATTTTAAACATTTAAAAAAAACTTAAAATTAAGTAAAAGCAAATTAGTATTTGCTTTTACTTAATTTTAAGTTTTTTTTTGAAAATGTTTAAAATTATTTGTTTGAAATTATTTTGATTTAGAAGTACACAATTCTGTACAGAAGTACAGAATTTTTATTAAATTTGAAAATTTATATAAAATAAAATATATTAAAATTTTGTGATTTCTAATAAAAATTCAAAATGTTTATATATATTTTTTTAAAATAATCAATTTTACAGAACAAGCATTGTTTGAGCTGCCATGTGGCTGCAACATAATAAAATAATATGAAAACAGCCTCTAGAAATCTGATACTATAGTTTTAATAGTTGTGTGGGCTGTATTTTATTATTATTAATAAAGATTGTGTAGCAAAAAAACAATATTCGGATGTTTTGTCTTCCTACTGAAATTCGATATTATTTCAAGTTGCCTCACGTATTATTACCCTCTGATAAATATATAAAAATGTTTACAAGCCCGATTGTGCCCACTTAGCAAAATCTTGCTGCTACTGCATATTTTGCAACTCCGAAGATGTCTAGACAATTTTATCTAAACCATTCAGTCGGTATTTCTATTTAGAACAATGAAATAATAATAAAACAATCAGCTTTTTTCTTTCACAGCTTATAGGTTATTAATTTTTTCCCCATCTGAAAGTCAATCACGTCTAATTATTAAAGAATTATTATTAAAAACAAGGTGGCTATCAACACCAGATTATCTAAAAGGTCATTTTCTGACGTATTTGCCGATTAATGATTTTTTTAAGAGCACGATCTTCTAATCTTGCCGACTATCAAAATGAATAATTATTATTACTGGGAAATCAAGAAATAAATAAATAAAATTGCCAACTATAGATTCAATGGATGTAAGATATTGTCTTCTTCCAAGTGAATACACTTTTTTATTGTCACACACAAGATCCCAACCACGCATGTAATAACGATAATAATAACAACCAACATTTGCTGGATGAAAAAAAAGTAAACTCTATAAATTTTCCTCTTTAATTCTTTAAGTAGATTTTAATGTCGAAAAAAAGAGAAAATAAACCTCCATAATTCCCATATGGCGCTTGAAGGAGTAGAACCCGACCCAACCATTTTAATAACTCTGGTGCTCTTATATGGCAGTGACTTACTAAAAACATTAATTATTCTTCTTGTTAACTCATAAATGTTTAAATTTACAATATCATTATCATAAGATGTGACATATATGAATAATAGTTATGAGCCAATTATAAAATCGCAAAAATATTATACTATTGAAGCATGGTTCCATTGTGTAGGTAAGATCTTTAAATTTAAAGACATTTCCTGTCTTGACATAATCTTGTTTTACTTGATTTTTTAATAATATATATCTAACATTGTAAATATAAGGACAAGGATAAATTGTGTTACTAACGAGATCAGCGTGTTTTGCATAAACATTTTTTACTTGCAACCAACCCGAGGAGAAACAAACCAACAAAAAAAACTTCAAGCGACTAAACTCCCCAGCAAAATATTCTGTAAACCTGTTTCTGTTTAAAAATGGCAATGTATGCTAACGAAGTGTACCGGTATAGCTGCAATTTTCCTAATTTTAAAATCGAAGAATGTCCACCACGCCCTTTTTGCGACATTTCCTGTCGATACATTTTTTCCCCTCTGGCTTTCATGTCGAAATAGTTTACGTGCATTAAAAAGATTTATGATTTTAAATTTAGCAAATTACGTGTACTATAAAATCAATCTAAAACTGTCTCGCAACTTCATTCCATAAATCTGTTCTGCTCGAAACACACACAGCCAGCACAACAGAACACCAACTGATTGATTAGGGTGAAAAAGGAATTCGGAGTTTAACACGAGTTTCGTTAAATTGTTTACAGAGAAATTTTTCTACTTCGAAAAAAAAATGTAATTCTATAGGTATAAGGGACGTCAAAAAGTGTTCTCGACATGATTAAAATTATATTTCATCTAAATTTAGTGGAAACTCCCAAGTGTCTATGGCAATCCGTTTCCTTCTCGCCCACTTCAGCATGACGAGGCTGAAGAGTTTTGAAAACTCTTCAGCATGATGAGGCTGAAAACTCATGTGTTATTTATGGACCTTCTTCGATCAAAACTTGTTAGGACGATGGGATGCTAACTATGCTTAACAAGTCTAATAGGAGCTAGTTTTGAATGGGGGGGAGGACTGTCTCCAAAACACCAAACAATATGATTCAGCACACTGAATCAGGTATGGAAATATGAGTAAGAAAATAAGCTAAGGGTATTCATGATTCTAATGCTAAGATGCAAGGGCGTACCCAGCGAGGGTAAGAAGAAAAAAAGGGAATAAAGTCCTCTTCAAATTGATGCGCCTGTGTGGCGGGACGGGATGCGAATCAGTACGCATTTTTTAGTGACTAATAAAAACAGTTTTGCCATAGTCTTTAGGTTATTTTATAAAAAATCGTCGTGCTTCACTTTACATAACGTTTTGGTTCACCATCGATGGCCGTTATGCCGTTATGAGGTACAATTATGCCCAAAAAAGACCTTGTTTTCGTAACTTTGGTATTTTACATTGTCCTTATTTACAGAGATATAACAGGGAAACTTATATCAGTCAATAGTCCAGTGTGCCTTCTATCGATCCTCCATAGGGATCATAAAGTGGAAAAACCGAAACAACCGTACCTTACCCAACCGTCAACACGACAAAACCGATTGCATAAAAAACTCCTGACTTTACAAAACTTCGGTCTAGAGGCGGGAAAGAATTGTTCGCAGGAGAGTATTGAGGTAAGCACCGTTTCATTTAATGTTAAGGTAGGTGCAGAGAACGGAAAGGCCGATTTTGGTTCAAAAACTTAGTTGCGACCTTGTGCGCCAAAGGATCAGAAAATGTCCACATGGGTGATATTTTAGAACATCCGCTCGTCATGTTGATAAGTTAAACATTTTGTTTCGTTCCATAGGCGTCGGGGCAGGGAGGAATCGGGTTTTTTTTTCGAGATATCATCGTGATATTCGGTGGGTGGTTAGCCAGAGTTGGCCTGTTTATCACTGCAAAAAAAAATCTGGATTTACAGTGGCGTAAGTAGACAGGGGAGCAATCTTAAGTTTAAAATTGCTATAGCTCAGAAACTATAGGACTTATGGAGACGTAGTTTACGGCGTACTGCGTGCGATTCACATAATCATGACCTAATGGTTACCAATTTTCGATAAAAAACAAAAGACGATAGTGCTAGGGTGGTCGCGTTTCTAAGCGGCCACCATGTTGGAAAACAGCAGCATAACAAGAGAATCTTCGGGACACGGGCAGGGTGACCAGCAAGAGTGGTACTTTTAAATTTCAGGTTTTTCCCGGTTTTCCAGGTCGTAAAATATCATTTTTCCCGGTTTTTTCCTTCAATAATTTATGCATACCCATATTCATGATCAAATGGTATAATTTTTTTTTAGCAGGCATGGGAGTGGCGTCACTCTAGAGGGAAGTCAAACGGTGCCGGTGCCAAAGTGCAGAAACGCCCCCTTTAAAAATGTACGCCACTTTTTATACCTTATGTTAAGTTTCTAAGAATTATTTTCATTGAAATTCAACTACGCTAG
Source organism: Agrypnus murinus (assembly GCA_929113105.1). Classification (NCBI taxonomy): domain Eukaryota; kingdom Metazoa; phylum Arthropoda; class Insecta; order Coleoptera; family Elateridae; genus Agrypnus; species Agrypnus murinus. The sequence goes on along the minus strand of OV816031.1, from coordinate 93,070,438 downwards.
AAATTTAATATTCTGCACCTAACCTAATCTGGCCTGACCTATCATATCCTGACCTAAAATAACCTAACCTGACCTGACCTATCCTAACCTAAACTACCGCATATTTTTCTACGAAACTAAAGGAATTTTTCGAAAATATTTATTAAAATCAATTAAGGACACGCCCTTAAAATGACGGTTTAGACGCTGAGTGTCAGCTTAAACTAACAAAAAAAACATTGGTCTCAATGAAACAAGGTCTCTCCCATAGACTTAACATAAGTAGCAGAAATGGGCGTAACTTTTGAACGGGGCATTTCCACACCTCGAGACTAGTGTCATTCGACTCAGCTCGCCAAGCTGCATCGAAAGCTGCGTTCTGCTCGCTAAAGTAAATCTGAGCCTATCTAAGGTAAAGCCTAATATTTCTTTGCTTTGAAACGTGTTAATTAATAAAGAGTAGATAAGTAAAACAGTTTTAAAAATGTAATGAATTAGACTTAGTACACATGAAGCGTTAGCTAACACGCGATTACTAACGCGTGTTAGTGATTACATAGCATTGATAGCAGTACCCATCCAATACACATGAGGCGCATTGATTGCGTGTTACCAAAAACACTGGACCATACACATGCAAGCGATAGTAGCGCAATTAGTATGGGGAATCTCGAATCGCACGTTGTAATGCGCTTCATCAAAATCGCCCGTTTGAATGTGTACAGGTCTTATGCAATGCTATGTAGTCACTAACGCGCCTTAGTAATCGAGCGTTAGCTAACGCTTCATGTGTATTGGGTCTATTGTACAGTACACATGAAGCGATTAACGCTTAGCGCGTTGATCGCGCGTTACCATAAACACTCGACCATACTCATGCAAGCGCTTAACGCGGCGTCACCAGTCATTAGTATGGAGAATCTCCTTCTCTGAAATCGCGTGTTCGAATGTGTAGTCTAATAACTGGTGATGCCGCGTTAAGCGTTTGCAAGTGTATGGTCGAGTGTTGTTGGTATCAACTACAGCAGTTAATCGCCTCATGTGTATTGGGTCTATAAGTCCCAGTACGCATGAAGCTTTAGTTAACGCGAAAAGAAATTCCAGACATTGAACGCTAATTCAAGGTTTTTCCCGGTTTGCAAGATTTCCAGGTTTGCTGGCCACCCTGACGGGTTACATTATATGCGGAACACGAGTATACAAGGGGTGTTTAGAAAAACTCTTACGTTAGAACTAGTGGAGGAGATGAGTGACGGCTAGCTCGGGCGTCGAGTGTTCAAAAGCGGTTGGTTCTGTTTCCGTCCTATCACCACCGGTTTTTACAGGGTCATCCAAAACATGTTCTATTTTCAGTCCCCCATGCACGCCGTTGGATCGAAAACCAATCGGACTCGTATGTTGCGGTTAGGTGGGTGGGATAGCACAGACTCTTTTTTCTATAATACAGCCGCGTTTTGGTTAGAATGAGCTAATAAAGAAATACGCTATGAATTTTCAAGTGTACATCTGAATTATAAGTATTCTTCTTCAATCTCCAGTCTTTGTTTCTCAGGAGATGGATGTCATTGGTCATCAACATCAATTAGTGGACATTTGCCAAGCAACAACGAGATCAGGCGAGTGCCGAAACCGGAAAAATTACAACGCTACTGTAAAGCTCGTATCGTAAGTGTTTTGCTGAACTTTCGAAACTCTCACTGAACCTCATTTATAAGCAAACATTTCCTTCCAACGATTCATGTTGATCGGAAGTCCTTAGAATTAGGATCCTGTAACGCATAACCCTAACTCCAATGGATTGCCTTTCTGGTGGTGCACTTTCCTTACCTTCCCATCAGATTTTGATACCTTACCATCGAGGGTCACATCGTGATAGTATTACCTTGAGCAGAGCCGATTTGCGACGTAATTCTAATTGACGTTGCAATGAGTTGCGCAGAGTAATGCAAAATTGTATTGCTCTGGACGTCTAGCTGTTATTTTTTCGAATCAACTTGCGCTGCGACTTGCCTAATAATCAAAATTTTATCCGGTCCTCATTCAACTATTACTGCCAGTATTGAGCCACCACCTCTACGATTACTCTACCAATAAATACTATACCGTACGTCTACCCCGACAACATACGCATGCCACACAAAGCAGCATTTGCACTTCAGAAATCGGCAATGTTGATGATTATAATGACACGGATTTCCTAAATAAGAACACAATGAAAACTGAAAATTCGCCCAATTCTTCCAACAGCACATTTTCCCCACAAAATATGCTAAAGTAGCAATTTTTAGCTTTCATGCGAACCCTTCAAACCTGCCTCGTACAAATATATAAGTTTTTTTTTGACGAGAAACGAATAAGAAATAAAATTGAAACTGAGTTTTATACTGAAAGAAGACGGCGTAGGGGGGTGAAGGAAGAAAAAAAGATCAAAATCATTTGCATATAATTCCGCGCGAATGAATTCTTGATTTCTTTTCTTGCTTTTTCATGTTTTCCCCTTTTTGGTGCAGAGAGAAGTTTTACGCTCGTTGAAAAGGACTTAACGAGCGCAAACCTCGGGCCTCTTTAACAATTTTAACAGTTTCCTCAACTTCATAAATGATTAAAAATGCCATTCAAATTCGACGTTCATATTATGCTATATACTAGGCTCTGGATGTGAATGTCGGTTTTGTTGTTCATTGAAGTGCCGCACCGCCGCTTCGGCACTGTTGAATAGAGAATATTATACATATTTTTTTTCTTATTCTTTTCTATCTTTTTCTTTTTTGCCGAACGAATGTTTATCGCCAAAACGATTCCTATTTCTTTTATGTACTCTATAAGTTGTTGTGTATAAGGAGTAATAAAATTCGGCTTCCTTTGATGTTTATTCAAAATCGATCTATCTTTTCTTGTTATGAGAGACGAAATTGCGAGAGGACTTCCTTCACTCTTTTCTAAAATCAAATTAGAGTAGTATTATTGCAAAATAAACAAAACTGATATTCGAGATTCGATGACGATTGGAACAGCGAGTGGTAGTATAGTGAATTCATTAGCATTTTATCTTGGGCCATATAACCAAATTTAAATTCATTATAAGAAAAAAGAGTCGACTCGAAATTCACATCAGATTCGCCTCCCAGTCTTTAATTGGCGAGAAGTAACAATAAAAATAATGTTCGACGCGGTATTTAAATTAACTTTAAACCCTCCTCATTAGCTGAGTCGGTAATTTATTTTGATGCGAGAAAATTGATTTGCAAGAATTTTTAGGCTAGTTGAGTATTATTGGAAAGACAATTAGGAATACTTAACCTACTACTCTAGTAACCTAACAAAAGTACAAGAATACTTCACATATATACAAGAGAATACCTTCATTAGTGATGTGGCCCGAAGGTAAAAAAGCGAGCGGTATTTTAAAATGATAACACTCCAAGCATTTGCGTCTGTCACTCTTGAAATCCCGACAGGAGGTAATTTATTTCTCATACCTATCGACCGTAAAGGAACTAGTTTTGCATTTATTTCAAGAGCGATTGGTCTGGTATCATCAAAGAACGATTTGATCGATTTGGTTTTTTCCGTTTCATTACTGAATGATGTATCGTGCGAATGGATTGGATTGGAAATAAATTATTAAGCGCATTTCGAAGAGTTTGAATTCTATTGCTAGGTTATAAATTAATATCTTAATTTTGGAGAAATTTAAATGACGTTGCCATAGAGATAGAAGCGATAGAACACTTTTAGAACACTCACAACTGTGGAGTGTACTCTACATCTCATTGCATTGCTCTTCTTATTTCATGAATAATGCCGATGAATAAGTAGAAGGGTAAAGTCACCCAACTTCTGAATCACTCTGTATTATTCGTTGATTGGTCGGACAAACTCTGTATCTTTCGACAGGAAATCGGTATATTTTGGAGGTTTTTAGTTTATTCTGTTGGTTTGAATACGAAACATATAAAAATAGTCCATGCACTCAGATTTGAAACTCGAGCCTCAACAGCCGAACGTCATCATATACTAGAGCGTTCCAAATAACATTAGCAGGAAGTCCGCATTTGTATTTTAAAAACTATCAAAATCTAGCCAATCCATCCGTTGCGTCTGGTATCGTTGGAAAGAGTGTAATGGTTCGTTTATTCGTGGACGAATTAAATTGTCTTGTGGCTTGTTAAATGAACTCCGTATCAGGAGGTAGATTTCTGATTTTGGTTTATTTTTGACATCATTTAAAATAAAGAAAGCGAGGGTCAACCACGGCTGGAAATCACTGTACACTTTGTAGGGAATACTTATCACTGTACACTTTGTAGTGAATACTTAGGAAATACTTAGGTGAATACCTAGGAATATTTGGAAATACCTAAGAATATTTGGAGCTACCTGGGAATACCTACTTGGGAATACCTAGAAATACTTGGAAGTACCTAGGAATATTTAGAGATACTAGGGAATATTTGGAGATACCTGGGAATGCTTGCAAATACCTGAGAATGCTTGGAAATACCTGAGAATTCTTGGAAATACCTGATGTTTTTTAAATATTCCCAAAAACTGAAAAACACTGTACGTTTTTCAGGGAGCCACTTGTGGAAATTGTTGTATACTTTGCTACTGGGAATACTTTGGAAATATCTGGGTATACTTCTGAATACCTAAAAATACCTGGCAACACTTGGAAGTACCTGGGAATATTTGGAAATACCTAATAATACTTGAAAATACCTGGGAATATTTGGAGGTACCTGGGAATACCTGGAAATACTTGGAAGTACCTAGGAATATTTGGAGATATCTGGGAGTATTTGGTGAAACCTGGGAATGCTTGAAAATACCTGCTTTGCTTGGAAACACCTAAGAATTCTTGAAAATACCTAATGTTTTTTAAGTGTTCCCAAAAACTGAAAAACACTGTTTTTTTCAGGGAACCACTATTGGAAATCATTGTACACTTTGCTGGGAATACTTTGGAAATATTTGGGTATACTTCTGAATACCTAAAAATACCTGGGAATATTTGGAAATAGTATGTACCTAAGAATACTTGGACATACTTGATTTTTTTAAAAGTATTTTCAAACACTGGAAATCACTGTACATTTTGTTGGGAATACTTTGAAAACACCTGGAAAAACTTGGGAATATTGGAGATACTTGGGAATACCTGGAAATACTTGGAAGTACCTAGGAATATTTGGAGATATCTGGGAATAATTGGAGATACCTGGGATTGCTTGAAAATACCTGAGAATTCTTGGAAATAGCTAATGTTTTTTAAGTATTCCCAAACACTGGAAATCACTGTACATTTTGTTGGGAATACTTTGAAAATACCTGGAAAAACTTCAAAATACCTAGGAATGATTGGAAATACCTAAAAAGACTTGGAAATACTTGGGAATATTTGGAGATACCTGGAAATACTTGGAAGTACCTGGGAATATTTGGAGATACCTGGAAATGCTTGAAAATATCTGCTTTGATTGGAAATACCTGAGAATTCTTGGAAATAGCTGATGTTTTTAAGTGTTCCCACACTGAATGATGAACACTGAAAAATACTGTACGTTTTTCAGGGAACCACTACTGGAAGTCATTGTGCACTTTGCTGGGAATACTTTGGAAATATCTGGGTATACTTCTGAATACCTAAAAATACTTGGGAATACTAGGAAGTACCTGGGAATATTTGGAAGTAGTATGTACCTAAGAATACTTGACATACTTGATACTTTTTAAAAGTATTCCCAAACACTGAAAATCACTGTATATTTTGTTGGGAATACTTTGAAAATACCTGGAAAAACTTGAAAATACCTAGGAATGATTGGAAATACCTAAAAAGACTTGGAAATACTTGGGAATATTTGGAGATACCTGGAACTACTTGGAAGTACCTAGGAATATTTGGAGATATCTGGGAATATTTGGAGATACCTGGGAATGCTTGAAAATATCTGCTTTGCTTGGAAATACCTGAGAATTCTTGGAAGTAGCTAATGTTTTTTAAGTGTTCCCAAAAACTGAAAAACACTGTACGTTTTTCAGGGAACCACTGCTGGAAATCACTGTTAACTTTGCTGGAAATACTTTGAAAATACGTGGGAATACTTGGAAGTACCTTGGAATATTTGGAGATACCTAGGAAACTGGGAATACCTTAGGAGTATCTGGGAATACTTGGAGATACCTGGGAATACTTGTAAATACCTGGGAATACCTCGAAATACCTACAGTTTTTTGAAAGTATTCTCAAAAATTGGAAATCACTGTGCACTTTGCTGAAAATACCTGAGAATGTTTGGAGATACCTAAGAATGCTTGTAAATACCCGATGTTTCAAAGTGTTCCCAGAAACTGGAAATCACTGTACGTTTTTCAAGGAACCACCGCTGGAACTCATTGTACATTTTGTTGGGAATACTTTGGAAATACTTGGGTATACTTCTGAATACCTTGGAATACTTGGAGATACCAAGTATTCCCAAAAACTGGAAATTATACACAATTATAATTATGTAAATTATAATTACTGTACGTTCTTTAAAGAGTGGTTGACTCCTCGAAAGAAAGTATTTAATCCAAATCCCGTGTAAAAAGATTTAATGACTCGACAAAAAACATTCTATTTCTAGAATCAATTTAAAGTTGAAGCTAAAAACATCAAATAACATAATCACATCTCGTCAAGTTATTGGTTGATGCCGACTTCATGATTTTTGTTTGGGGAAAAAGAAACTTGGCGGTAACCGAGACAAAAAGCGCTACAGGACAAGCAATTCAAACCGCGTAATTCACGTCCTTTTTACGATACGGTGGTTGTACAGAGCGCACCAAAAAAAGCGTAGCATTATTCCGAGTTTTAACTGTGTTTAATCGCTTTATGTAGCGAAGAAGAATTGTTATGCGATTTAGTGACAAAATTAAAAAATTAAAATTATTTTAGTATAATAATAAACAAGACAGTGGAGTCATTGCAGTGTTTCCGCGTAATGTTCTAGAACACCTTTCGCAATTTATGCCACGTATTGATTCATTTCAAATTATGACGTATTTTTTCCAAATTGTAGATACACGTCTGCGAAAATATTAATTTAACATCATGCAATTACAAGTGTTCAAACAAATCATTTGGTGGCGCTTAACAAGTTATTTCTTGTTCCATTATTGTTTTATTTTTATATTGGAAAGCCTCCTAATTAACATCTGTGGCCTGGAAATAATTTGTTCAATGAATAATAACGTGGATATTCCTCTAGTGTGGTATGTGTTTTTTGACAAATTACTATCAGTTGCTAGGGAATATCTAAAGTGTCCAAGGGTTAAAAACTAATACTGTATCGATAATATTTACTATCAGCTATTTATTGATGAGAATGAGAATTGCCATGCGAGTCGCAGGCAAGCGTCGTGGGTCATCCAGACCTTCCCGAAGTACTTCGAAGACAATTCAATAGGAATTGCAATTTTAGAATCTTGGCATTGTGTACGTTGTTTCGTATTTATTTTTTGGCTTTCCTAGCAATAAGTTTACACGGGTTGCTTTTGCTGCTTCGAAGATGCCTGGCGGGGTACCGAGTTCATCGCTTTCACTATCAGAATTCAGTATTTACATCTTTCACGGTCCGTAAGTAATGAATACCATTATTTAACAAGAAACGCGTATATAATGAATGTATTATTTAACACCAGTAGAAAAATTTATAAATTTATATCTTCTTGGAGAGTAGTCGTCAGTCAGCCGCACTTTTTTAGTGGCTTTCTACTTTATGATTATGAATACTATTTGAAATATTTACATAGAGAAAAAATTAACTGACTGAAGTTTTTTACTTTTAGAATTCCTTAAATTCTTCTGAATTCTAAATTTCTTTTCACTTTTAATATTTATTTATCAAAAATTTATCAATTATTTATAAAAGGATTCTTAATTTTACTAAATTATCTTCACTGAATTTTATTGTTTTTTGTTTTTACCAAAAATATTTTAAAAGTCTAAACTGAGAAGTTAAGTCGAAAAGAGTTCAGAAGAAAAATAAAACCATATAATCCTTATCGGAACCATCACAAGCATAGTCGAATCTGAAAATCCGCGTCGAAATCGGCCTTCAAATAACGGAGATATGCTATGAAGTCACTGCATCAAGATAGCGGCCTTTATTATACCACCTCCTCTTATTGATCTCGGTTATTTATGGGCCGATTTCGGCATGATTCTTAAATTTAACTACACAGAAAGAGTTTCTAAAATGATTCCACTAGTTCGTAGTACATTCTTAAAAACCACTAATTCTGATGCATCCCAAAAATGAAGAGCTATCAGTATCAGTATGCAGTTTTGATATGCTATGATTGATCCCAATTGATAATGTGGTTTTTATTATAATGGGATATCCATCTTTGAAGTGTTTGCAATTTATGATATTCAATAAATTCCTAAATATCTAAAAAGTGCTTGTATCATTGGCTATGATTGATCCCACTTGATAATGTGGTTTTTATTATAATGGGATATCCATCTTCGAAGTGTTAGTGCAATTTATGATATTCAATAAATTCCTAAATATCTAAAAAGTGCTTGTATCATTTCCACAACTTTATTTGACCACTCAGCGGAAGATCTCCCCCATGTCCTGATATCACCCACAAGCTGCCACTTATTTCTGTTGTTTTCACACAGACTCACTCTTGATTTATTATGCATGCGAACAAGGACCGTGATCAAATATTTTTTATAGGTAATGTAATAGTATCGTAGTGTTTCCGCATAATGTTCTAGAACACTTTTCTCAATTTATGCCTTGTATTGATTCATTGTGTCGTATCTTTTCCAAATTGTAGGTACACATCTCCGAAAATATTGCAATTTAAGTTCCTGCTAATTACAATCGTTCAAACAAAAAATTTAGTGGCACTAAACAAGTTATTTTTTGTTCAACTATTGTTTGTGTAAGCCTTCCGATTAACATATGCGACCTGCTAATAATCTGTTCAACGAGTAGTCTGTAAATTTGGTGCATGGTACTGCATCTAGTTCACGTGCAAGAAAGAGGCAGAAGACCTGAAAAATTGATTCATACATGATGAATAAAAGATCCTTATATCATTTCCACAACTTTATTTGGTCATCCTGACATTAGCCCCAAGGTGCTGCTTGATTTTCTTAACAAAGTCTTCCGAAAACTCGACGGCTTAACGTAGTTTTGTCTTGAATTTCCCAAGTAGGCAGAAAACAATATTGATATCTTCAGTTCACGAGTTGTTAAGCAAAACTGTAAATGTTTTTCTTCAGTTTCCAACTTCAGAGATTTATTTTCCCATTGAACACTGGTTATTTATAGACCGATTTCTACACGGATTTTAGTATTTCCTCTAATATTAGGTACGAAGCACTATTAAGTTCTTCTCCAAAGGTCATAGTGCTGAATGCAGCTCCTTTTGGAAGAAGAAGCTTTAGTATGTCTTGGAAGGGAGGGGGTATTTTTGATCTATATATTTAAACGTTTGAAATTTGACATTTGCTGTCAGATACCTTTGTTTATAATTTTAGAGCGGGGGAGAAGGGTCAAAATCGTCAGGGAGGGTGTGGATATTGTTTACCAGTCACAGCGTGCGACAGGAATATCGATTTTTCCAAAACTATATTGGCCTAATGACTACTGGTCTATGGTACGGGGTCGCCAGGTATGAGTCTCTTGATGTATTCTAGAATTTCTGGTCTGCTTAGGGCTCTCGTGGCGGCAGAGCTGTTACGGATTTCAACCGTCATTAAGTGCGGTTGGCATACATCGGTATAAATATCACTACGGCTGAGCTAAATAAGCCCTCCAGCCTCCAATCTGGGGGTGATCACATTAAGGAATATTGATGCGACATATATGTATTATATAGCCTCTCGCATCTAACACAGTTCTACCTACACTCGGTACATGTCGGGTCTCTGCTGATAGGCACACCACAATTTGTTAAGCCAACCCATACTTAGGATGGACTCGATGGCGCAGTAAAAAGTCCGCATTGTTGGACTACCGGTGAAGGGACTCTCTAAGGTAGGTGGACTCCGACGTATGAACGCGTAAATAGCTCCGGCACTAGCCTGGAGAGCTAGAACTGGCAGCACTAAGTAGTCAAGTGACGGGCTCATTGAGCGTACCTTAACTCCTTGCCCAAGAGGCTCGTGGCGGAAAGCCTCACGCAGGTAACATCACGTAAATCCGCAATGTGACAACAGCTATCACGGTTTTGGACAAAAAATAAGATGCACACCAGTGTGCATCTCGAAAATTCCCATTTAATTCATTAAAAATTTATTATTGCATCCAAAACGTTCATTAATAAAGTTTCATATAACTCGTTTCCGAAGACAAATCATCATAAATTAATAAAAGAAACAAACAAAGCAAATGAATAAAGTAATTATAGCACCCCATTAATAAAAATAACAGCCCAACACATTTCATCAAGAGCAAAATATGTACGCGCGTATGTATATTATAATGTATATTATGATTCATTCATTCATTCACTTTGATTTCTTGTGTACCTAATTTACAGTGTCATAAATAATAACCACTCTTCAAGAAAAGGAGGAGGCTGTTTGAAAGGAACTCGGGACCGACCGAGGAAAAGAAGAAGATATGCGTTCTCGTCGTTATTCTCGTTCTCGTTATATTATACGCTGGCTGTTTTGTGTTGAGAGTTGTGTGTGTGTAACTCGTTCTATAAGCAATCATATTTAAATTTCTAACCAGGCTCCTTCCTTCCAAACAGAAAGATTAATAAAGCTCAATTTAGTCGTCTTAGCACGGCGCTAAACTACAAAAGAAAAATATAATTGAGGCATAAATTTGCCGGTCACGATGTTTATATATATTGAATATTGTTATAGGCATGTTCTCTCTCAGAAGAGGTAGGAAGATTATTATTTATGATAACAAAAAATTGATGTACGCTTCTCTATAGAGTGAGGTTAAACGTTTGGTGTCTCCCGCTGCCGCTAAGAGTTAAATCTCTGAAAGGTTTCGGAATTAGAGAAAGAACAAGATTAAGAAAGATGGAATATTAAAATATGCAAATTGAAGCTAATTTAAAGTTAAATATTGCTTATTCTAAAAATCTTCATGGAGTTCTATATCCGAAAAATGTCCTTATTATTTCGTACTGCCTTCCGCCTACGCTACTGAGTCTTATGCAACATACGAGAATGCATTTACATAAAGGAAACATTCTTGGCCATCCTCCATTACTGGAGTTTTGATGGTCTTTGGGAAGATTAATCCTAACGGTTGCATTCTAACAGAATAGCAGAAATTAAATATCCTCCTTACCTACAAATATGGCAAACTAATGAAGAAACTAAGAAAGAAAGAATTTCTTCCTAGTACAGATCAACAGAAGACGTTGCAAGACATCTGAATCGGCACCGATGATTTTTATGTAATGCGAACATGCCATCCAAATATTTTTTAAGGTAGTATGGTCAACATATTAAATGTAATGTATGCGATATCGTGCTTGCCAAAGTCTTAAAAAAAACTTTCATGTTGCATTTCCCATGTGAAAGCTGGAGAGAGAGTAGTTGAACATATGCCATCACATTCGAATAGTCCTAAAAATACTTGAATGATATGGTCTAGTATCTGCAAATATAGTGACCAACAGACCACGGGATAATTGCAACTTTTGGATTTTTCAATCGATCGATTTTTTTAATACTAAGGAACCCCAACAAATCTATAGTGGAACGTTAAAACAAGTCCCTGAATAGCAGTTGGCCGTCGTAACAAAAAAAAATGAGATCATAGAAAGAGGCAGTCTTGAACGGTTGTCTCCGAATTAAACTTCCGTTACCGATCTGGCATTTGGGCGTTCGCAAGCAAGCGAATCCTTCTTTTGGGCTTTTAGACTCGCCGGACTTCCTGTGCATCGGAGTAACCAAACTGGAATCTAGGCTAAATGAGTTCGGGATACGAGTAACGAGGCGTCGAAACATTAAAGCGACCGGAATTCTGATTCCATGACCATGACCGAATATTTCGATTCCATAGTGTTCAGCCACTTTTTCTCTTGCTCCTTTCTTGAGAGAGATGCGACTGCTGTTTCAGATAACAACTTTTGATTAGGCACGAAAAATAAATTAAAGTTTTCCTACTTTTTCAGGTTTTCGTCAAACATTTGAAGTCTAATATATACTGATGGATATCTGTAGATAACGAAGCACCGCAGAAGTTGGTCAAAGATTGAGTTACGATTATACATTTTCCGCTCCCAAACATTAAACCTTCTAAAGTATTGTGTATCGCATGTAAAAAAACCGGTTGTGCTGTAGGTACTTTGGTCGGACATACCATCGGACCTCTTAAGGGCGGCGGCTTTCGACTGAACTTTCTGGGTATAGGACACTACGCCGACCACGAACACTTCTCCGACCGTGGACACTAACCTAACCTAATGTAAGGTCATATTGTAGAAAACATCACAAAGATCATAATTGTGAAAACCATATCAAAATTGATCAACCAGTTAATAATTAGTTTTGATTTCTGAACTTTACGTTAACATCCCCATAAGAAATATGGACAGCTCTTGTGTCGGCGTAGTGTCCTCGGTCAGCAAAGTGTCCAGCGACATTTATTTTAAGGGTCGGCGTAGTTATTCACTAGCAACGTAGTGTCCACGGTCGGCGTTGTGTTCGGTAATTGTAGTGTACGGTAGGAGTAGTGTCCCTGGTCGGCGAAGTATCCGCGGCCGGCGAAGCGTCCAGCCACCAACTTTCTGTTAATTTTTGGATGTTGTAGAACTCAACGAAAGAAGCAAAAGTTATCCCACGCCAATCATATGGGGGGCTGAGCTTTGGACCGTTATTCAATGTTAAAGGTCACCATATAGGACTAGGCATGGTCTGGGGGAATATGGGATTAGGTAGTATACTTACAAGGTATGGAGTTTAAAAATAAAGAACGAAGAGAAGAGACTCAAAAACCAAACCGGAAAAAAGCTACAAGAAAAAAGGAAAATAGTGCAAAATGGTAAATGTTAAAAAGCGAAATCTAAAAAAAAGGAAAAAAACAAACACAATAACTTAAAAAAAAGTGGAAAATACAGCAAGAAAAAACAAGTAACACAGTAAAAAAAAGAAGAAAATGAAAAAAACAAATAAGGTAAAAGAAAAACAGAAATGAAGCAAACAGGAAAACAGCACAAGGAAACAGCAGATAGGAGAAAATGAAATGGGAAAGATAGGGGAAACAGAGAACGCATCCTAAAAACATAGTCGAGGAAGCTATGCTAGGTTTCCAATATCGGGCGACAAATGGTAAAGAGCTGATTTCTGCAGGAATTAATTAATTGCATAAGGTGCCTGGAAGAACCACATAGCTGTCAAATAAACCCCGGTGCACTTCAATGCAATGAAGAGCAGACTGGTCTGGGTGCTTAAGGTATTGCCACAGAACTATATTTCCGATGGGCGTCTCACTACTGCAATAACTAGGTATACACATTTTCGAAAATATATCTGGAATACACGGGAATATGTACGGAATACACGGGAATACGTATAGATAATTCGGGAATACACAGAAATACCTGAGAAATAGTCGGGAATAATCGGGAAGGTTTGGGGAATACTCGAAAATACCTGAGAAATAGTCAGGAATACACGGGAATAATCAGAAATATTTGGATAATACACGGAAATAAATGAAAATTTGGAAGTGGGGTACAATGAACTCTTGATGCTATTTTAATAAGTTTTGGTTAGGAAATACGGGAATACTTTCGAAAATAACGGAAATTAGTTCAGGAATACGAAAAATACTCGCAGATATTTCCTGACCTACTCGACGTGACCTTTCCAACGATATTTCCAAACGATATATAAGATGACTTTTGCTTCTTTAAAGTCAAGTTCACAGTATATTCAAAGATCAGAAATATCTGTCGAAATCGAAGTCTATTACTCAACAGATTGGTCGATGAGATCTCGAACAAATTTCTGATTTAATCGGCCGGTTTTCTTTATTCGATACAGAACCGAAGGACCTTCTATGTAACTGTGTGAACCATAGACATTCTCCTTATGGTTTTGGGCAAAACGAATTGTGAAGTCAAAATATTTGATTCTAAGCTGCCAGATCCGCCAATTCCAGAGACACGAGGCATTTTGTAGCTAAGTCTTGGTTTCTACGGCCAACGAGTTCTCGTTTTTGAATGTTGAAGAATGTTACAATCTTACAAATCTTCTGATAGCCAATGTCTCTGTTTAACCCTTGGTTTATTGCAGAATGTGCTTAGGTTGGTACCTGAAGTATATTTCAGGTTCGGTCAGCCTTGTATTTCCAAAACTTCCTAAATCTCTACTGTTATCGAATTTAGGCAATGGGCCCTACTCCATATTTCTGGTCTTGCCAAAGGAGTCCATAGCTCAAAAAAAAACTTGTTATGAATAAATTAGCGCAAGAAAGCAAAATTAAGGCCCACTTATTTGAATAGTTTGACTCATAAGTAAAAACCCAAACTATTAACAACATACCTGCTTGTGTCATAGTTACAGTTAGAAACAAAAAAAAGAGATCTAAAAGAATTAGTTTTGTACACAAACAATTTAACACCTCGACACACTAAAACGCTAACGAGTTGGACACGTAAATAAACCGCACTGTTTTCTTCTTCAAAGTTTTTTTTCTGAACATTCCTTTCTCTCTAATTTATGTAGATATGTTACTAATTAAAATTTCATTTTGTTAATGGATCCTTCTGACGAGCTGCAGAAGGAGGAGTAGGAGGACTAATTTTATGGGAAGAAAGTCACCTGTCTGTCATTCATTAATTTGGCCGAAAAATTTAATTAAACTCTTTCTCAATTTACTTTTTACTAAAGACAATAATTTAACAAACAAGAAATGACTAATAGAAATCTCGACGTCGTTGATCTTTCAAGTTTTATTTTCACATTAGTAAATGGGGAAGTCAGTTGTGTATAAGCAAAAGTGTCACCTAAGCAGCTTAAGCATTCCAAGAGATTGGCTCCAGAATTTTAATGAGACTGGATGTTTAAGAGCAATTCATACAGGGAGGGAATTCGTATTTTTATATTATTACTCGTCGTTTATCTGCAAGGAAATTCCTAGGGTGTAGGATGTACATTATTTTTGTCTGATGCCACTGTGTTTGATTGATAGGTTTTGTCAATTTTTGCGGCCCCTGAAGCTGACGCTTGGAACACGTGTTCGCTAACTCCCTAGGTTCGACCCTGATTTTTGCCCCTTTTAAAAAATGAACGATCTTTTAATGTGAATTTTTTCTCGGAAGGCATATTATTTAAAAGAAAATATAAAATATTGTTTGTTATTCAAATTAACCTGTATGTGTTTGTATTATTATTATTACAATAATAGCAGCAGCTTAAACCTTGACTTCTCTCTGGACGTTAAAAAAGACTTTCCAAGTATTAAAAAGAGACGGTGATAATATTTCTTTAAAATGTGAGACAAGGTTAGAGTGACAATTGGATAAAAATGTATATTCAAAAGTTTTACATACGCGACTGGTTATATTGGTTGGTTGGTTTCGAATTCAGAGAAGCACGGTTGACTTGTCTTGGTTTCTTCAAACTTTTTTCATTCTTCATGTTTATACAACACCTTTGTTCAATTAAGATATAGAGTTAGATAACCTGATCTAACCAGCATGATAATAGATCTTTCCGACCTTATGTGTGCACTCAAAAAATGTATTTGTCACTTCTTACAATTAGTAGTGGCACCAGTACCCTTTTTCTTTTTTCTATGTCAAACCTACTTGAATCCATAATTACTATTTACTTTAAAACTTGAAATTTGAACGAGGGAACTACTACTAGGTACTGCTTGGCAAAATATTTGTTTTTCTCTTCTTTTGGATTTCTTGAAAATGTTATTATTAGCTTGTCCTAAAATTAACTTTTGTATTTTTTTGGCAGTGTCGCAAGTTGGTTAATTGTGTTTCACGCTTTAAACTTAGTTGATTTAAATTTTGATGCCAGATTCATGAAGAGTGCGTTGTTTATTTTGAAAAGGTATGCATTGAAGAGATTGCATACTCAAATATGCTTCATTCTTGACCTATATATGTAGCAGGGCGTCATTTTTTTCTGGAATAAATTTCTCCTAAGCTAAATTCTTCATTTCTTCTACATTTAACTGCAAAAGATTAATTCACATATGTAGAAGATGCGTCATAGTCGTTTTTATAGCGATAACGCTGGAGTTGAGCTATCATTTCTCCAAATGTTCGAGCTCGTATTTCACACACGGCAATCAATGCCCTACGATTTTCGCGTATAAGCAGTGATTTTATGCCATTGATCTCAATAAAAATTTTTGTAGACCATATGATCAAGAATGGAACAATGGGCGGTGGCTTTATAACATTCAGAACAACCCCTGCGATTATTCCGTTATAAATCAAAAGCCAACTGGAAATCGAAAAATGTTAGGACGGAATGGTTATGGAAAATGCTTTTTTGTTGCAATTTGCGATACATGTCATGCGGAACGCTTTTGAAGTGAGATTACTCTCATTTTGATAACCAGTTTTGGGCCGGATAGTTTACGAAATAGCACCCAACGAAAAAATAATTTCGAACTAGTCGCTCTCCCTAGCGAGGTATATTCAAACCGATTCGATTTCAGTTGTAAGGATGCTGAGGGGATATGATACTCCGCGAAAATATTTTATAATCCCCCTCAAAACACAATCGCCACTCCTTCACGCTGCAGAGTATGAGGGCAGAAAACTATATGGGTGAAAATAATCAGAGGTAGCACTGATGAACGTTTGGGCGTTGCGTTGCCCTTGTGGGGTACCATAAGGTAGGGGCGGTGTTTCGCTTCCCTTCATAAATCATATATCAGGGGCTATCAGCACTTCAAATTTGGTAACAATCAAGCAAAAGAGACGACTACCTATATACCGCGAAGTGACCTCGCCAAAGGGTATTTTAATGTCACGTTATTTAGTGGCTCAAAACGAAAATGTCTCGGACCGATTGACAGGGCGCACCCTTGTTAGTCGGGTCCCAAATGGGAGGAAGCCGCAATTCTTTCGAATTAGATGATAAGCGGCTTGATTAGTTTAGAGTTAGAGATACATAAATATTATCAAAGAATTATCATTGCCACGAGAATCTTCCTGACCATCAACAAATCTCCCTGACTTTTCCCTGCCAGAGAAACTTTCAGACTTTTTAAATCTGTTACATTATCTACTACGGCCTACTATATGATCTTGTAGTCGTGGGCACGATACCGAGATGCTTTAGATACGAATGCTCTGTGTTTTGGTGGCTTTTTTTTTTAGAGATTTTGAGTTTATTTCAATGAAGCCCTTTCGCTTTTTGGGGCCATATTTCTGGATAATCTCTTCAATCCAATTTTAATTCATTGAAGATTTGAAAGATCAATTTAACTTTTTCCACAAAAAAAACATGCGAAAAGAACCGATCCCCAGTGTTTAAATATGCCCAAGAGTGTAAAAAGAGTTCAAGAAAAGTACATTCATGAAGACGAATCATTTCCTATTTAATTAAAGTGGAAAATACGTTCGACTCACGACTCTGGTCCCTTTTTATTATTATTCTAAGATAGTGTCTCGGGCTATCGACGCCCCATACTACAGCTATGTTTCCTTTACCATTAACACTGAGCTTAAAACTTAACTTAAAGCAGCTCAATTTCACTGAGAAAGGAAATATTACATGTGGTTGTGAGAAATGGAATGTCAGACATGCTGTTCTAGTATACATTGTATACCTATACATAGTCGCACGTTGATAACGTTCTTGCACCCAAATGTGGGTTTCTCAACGTGCGACTGGTTGGGCTGTCCGCTGTGTCGCCCAAGTCGGAACGTCCTCTCATATCAGTTAGAGGTCACAAGAATCACAAGGTTACTGTCTTTGAGTATATAGGGATGGGAATCGAGATAGGGTGAAGTAGTAATTAAATTTTGATGCGCAAAAATTGGGGGAACTGTTCTGACTGGGCCTCCAACCGCATCTTGACTACCCTCCAACTTAAAATTTTAAGGTATCCATGGACACTCTTGGGTTTCCCCAATTTTGTCATGGTTTAGTACATTTTATACATTTCGACCAATATTCCAACGTCTATATCAATGTACACTTTCATTCCTAACGATTTCATACATTGCGACTTGTCTTATGACGCTGTTGAAGTTGACCTCAATTTGTTTAAGTTTTCAGCCATTGTCTGAATTTTCAGCTCAGCTCAAAACTAAAAAATAGGTTTTAGATAGTATTTTGTTAGGTTAATATGTATACGTTGTATCTTGTAACCAACTAATTTGTATGTTCTGAGCTCTTAGTTTAAAATCTTTGCCCAGGCAACAATGATTCATTTCCACCTAATTTGCTTCAATCAAGAAATTCGTTATTTCCAGTTTCAGAAAAAATGGTGGCACTCTCTCTCTCTCTCTCTAGTGAGTGAAGGAGCTGAGGTAATAAAGAGTAGTACATTTAGAATGAGGGCAACAAGCTCTACTTCAATAACCTTTGGGCCGAAAATATGAACCTATCTCATTTATTATTTCAGGTAGTTTTCTGCCCTGTAGCGGACTTGAACCTTTGTCGTCTGGAACAAACAGGCAACGTCAATTTTTAATTGTTGCAGTTCAGATTCATTTTGGAAATTCCTGTCCAAGGAATTCGGAGATGGTCCAAATCGGTTCAAAATATTTTGAGATGCTAATTCTTCTAAATGAGTTACTATAAAAAAACCTCTTATGGGAACTCAAGTATCAATCGTAATTTTTATCGATCTAGGCATACGCTTTCATGAACCTATGGATGAGACAGTCAGCAACTTTCTTTGCTCATGATCTTGTTTGGTTTCGGTTCGATTCACATGTTATATACCACTAGACTCTCCTTGACCTAAGAAGTTTCAACACCCCCCTCACTGTTTCATTACCTCCAAGATCTATTGAATATTCATTGAAAACCTTCTCCATGACGTATCATTCGTCTCCAAAACACCACAGAAGTTCAATAAATCAATTTCCTGCGTTCTGCTTCCCACCTCATGCCACCACAATTCGCAAGCTTAGTGCCTAATAAAACCCATTGAAATACTTAAATGTGAAAACTGCCTTAATGTGATATAATTCGATTCCAAATCGCCAAGGATGTTCAATCAAACAACTCCAAACACTCTGTTCTCTTCACCTCGACCCCTTAGCCTATTCAGCCCAATTGAATATTCATACAACTCCCCATTAATGTAGGAGATATCAATCGAATCGAAATCTCCACGATAGACCAATAAATCTTAAGCTGTCTGTTCCCCACTCCCCATCCACTTAAGATATTCATCGAAATTCCGTCTAATGTGACTTATCAGTAGACTTAAAAAAAACCATAAAGTTTGATAAAATTACATAAAGTACTCTGCTCGCCACCATGTGGCGCTCCGCCTAAAAGACTATGCAATAATTATCCATCTGTGACCATACAAATATGGCATATCAATCAATTAATCGTCCAGTAACGTATACCGAAGAAGGTCATACATACTTACATGTGGCATCAATCAACTGCTCTCGATGTCACAAGTCAAATGGAACTACTAGAAGTTTCATTTTTGCCCAAACAACTTTTCAACTGAAGCAGAGGTCTGATCAGTTTCTAGAATTTCGTAACTTCCCAAGTCGAGTATTGGCGAGGTTTAATAGTCCAGGAATGGTACCATTCGGCTTGTGACACCAAGCTGATGCGCTACATGGGTCGGTCTTTGGAGAGGGGGGGCATCGGGTGTTTTATCGGATTTCACTTACATGAGGGAGGTTTTCGATTAATATTTCTCTCCTTGGGTCCTTGGGCATCACATGGGTGAGGGTGGCGAGTGGGACTTTTGTAGACTCACGTGTTATAAATATTCCTCAAAATTGTTGCATGAAATAATTTCTTAGTAATTTCAATAATTCTCCACTTGAAGTCGATTAAAGTCTATCAAGGAATTGCCTGTAATTAAATTAATTGGGTTTGATGCAATACAAGGTGTATTTAAAATAAAGGCCGTCCTCTCAATTCTAGTAATTGAAACAAAAATTTGAGTTTCTTTTGAAAAACTTTTCCTAAAAATTCAATTATTCTTTTTGTTGAAATGTAAAAAGTTGATTTTGTAATATTCCCTCAGGCGTTTGAGGTTAGGTATTTTTTTCGACTGCCTTTCCCATTTTTGTTTTCCTAATAAAAGCACATTTTAATAAACAAGTTATTTTTTCTCCCTCACATCCAACCATTATTCTCTTATTTTCTGTTTTAACATGAATTTTTCATTTCATTTCTTGTATCTCTGTTGGTTGTGAGTGAGCAAACATAAACGCCCGAGTTTGAATTAACTCAAGTAAGATGCCTCCATTTATCATTGTCGCTTTAATAAACAAAACGTAATGTTCTAGCCCGCATCCCGCAGGGTTACACAGAATTTTTGTATGTATATCTTGCATCTTTCTTTCTCCTTTTAGAGAAAGAAAGATTCGTCCTCCTTTTCCATCTCACTGGAAAACGCGCGCCATTTAAAGATTATTTTAGAATCGGCGTTCTGATATTTAAAATAATCTCGCTTGCATTTCCTACTTCGAAAATTTGAATATAAAGCCTCTTTTTTGGTTGCTTCTTTTCTTTGTAGTAGCAGTAGGGTATCTGGTTTTGGTTTCGACGACTCGAGCAAACGAGTATTTTAAATTTTAACTGCGAAAGGAAACGTTTTATGGTTTTGGCCGCACATGTTTAGTAAATCTTGGGCTTGGAAATTTAATAAAAAAAAAGACGGTAGCCTTTTCTAAGCGATTTTTATGGGTTCTCGCCATTTTAAAGACGTGTTAATAGAGTATCCATTAATTAAATCCTCCTACAAAATTCAGGAAGTTTTGTAAATTTGTATATCATGACATTTTTAAGCCGTAGATATAATAATGTATAAAATCGGGCTCCTCAATCTTCAAACTCTTTTGGTGTACGACCCACACCAGTTAAAGCCGCTTAGTTTATGTCAAGTAAATTGGAAAATGTCAAACGAACGCCTGATCTCTATCTCTGTAGAATTTTGGTCCCCTCGGTTGTGTTGTTGTCGTCGTCCTCTGTTGATGTCGGTCTCCTTTTCTCTTTTCTCTCCTAGTGTTATGTAGGGATTTTAATCGGGCTCTTTGTTAGTATTATTTTCTTTTTTGCAAATGTGCAGGTGTACACACCAGAGAACCTTTTCTTTGTGTATTCACAAAATTCAATCCAATTACTTCTATTAGCTTATGAATATGGATTTGATTGATTTGCACGAATTATAAGCCGGACATACATAAATTGAGTTCAATATATAGCATGCAAAATGAATTGTCTATTGTTCTTGCGCTAGTTTAAATTCATCATTTTAGAAAGTTTAAATTTTGCATGGATGACAAAAACCAAATTTATGTAAGGCAATAATGTAGAAGAGTCGAGTCATAAAACCGTGATTTACAACCCATAGCCAAGAAGTCATCTCTCAGCTGTATAGTATACAAAAACCCAGTAAGAAGATACAATTTGTCTATAGAATAAAATTTTTAGGACAGAAAGAAGAAATATTTTCCAAGTAGTTTATAACCGGTCGACCGGTGTAGGTTCCCCGTGTAGAGCAAAGAAATGTGTACTACACGTCCAAATGGAGAAAGAGGAGACATTTTTTGAAGATCATAAATATTGTAAAGGTTGCCCCCTGCAATAAATTACCCATAATTTACGACAAACATCCAAAACTATTAACTTATTTATAGTTAGAGAGTCGAGGACAAAAGTTGAGGTATTCTCTTAAATGGATAACCCCCATTACATTAACAGATGACGAGGATCATGAAATATTTGCAACAAAGGGTTCTATTAGATGAAGCAAGCACTTAATTTGATTCAAAAAGATTTATTTGCCCACTTTTTATCGGAATGCTATTGAATTCGCATCTAATTAAAAAAATTGCTTGTTTAATTGATTACATATTGTTTAGTTTTTGGGCTATGATTTTTTTTAGGCCACTCAAATCAACTGTGATTTCCTGCATTGCCTCCATTAAGCAGAATGGTGGCCCAAATCGGCTCGTAAATAGTGCTCGATCGCTATATCGATTTCTCATCTTCGTATTAGGGGAGAAGTTTCTTCATGGTCAAAACCACTTCACACATGATTGCTAGAGGGCTCCCTAGAGTAGTGAAAACGGAAAGTGTGCGAATCTTAGATCAATCGAGTTTTACACAGAATCGTATGCATCATGGTTCATCGCCATCCCATGAGGCTATGCGATCCATAAACTCTAGGTCGATTTCTTCAACTTTCGGCATTCTACCTTCACCCTCACTTTAATGGTGTTTAGTTTAGTGCGGTGGCCAGTCTCCGAAGAAGGTCTCTAAAAACTTTTGTAAAATGATGTATATTTTTGTTGTTACAAGAAAAGTCTACATTAGCAAACTTGCCCTACCATACAAATCGAATACTGTTTAGATATGGCCCTTCTCATGATCAACCAGTACATTCCCAACAAGATCAATATTACACCTCTGGGTTGCGATTTGTCCCCCTCTTTATGCATTAGGTTACACTCTGGTTAGTCAAGGTTCGAAGAACCGGCTTTATTCATAATCTCATATTCTCAGTTCCATCAACTCAAAAGATTGTGTTTCTGAAGATACTATTACTCAGCTCTTCTGATTTGCAATTGAGAGTATGTCCAACGACTTTGCCTGCCTCGGCAACCAGCCAGATGTGTTTTACAGTTCCCAAATAAGCACCTTGGAGTTAGTACTCCAAGCCATTTTCAAGGTATATCAATTAATTCATCCCTCACAAAACCCTTTAATACTGTTTACTTCTCCATTAAAATTGAGTCATTAGAAGGTGTCATGAAGTTCTAAACTCAATGGTGATGACGAGGGTAACATTACAGTTTGAGGTTGTAGGAGGTCGATTGCGTGACACACTATCCTAGCATACGTTAAAAATACTTCTAAACATCTTAAATGGTCCAAAGTAAATCAGTGGGAAACGTTTACTCAAGAATTATTCCATATAGGGTAAGCCTAGCCCTATTCGTCTCTACCATTAGCTTATCTGTAATAATCCTCCAGAACGCCGAAGATTTCAAGAAAATCATAAACCAGCTAAAAGACTAGCTTTCATTAAAATGGATGAATACAACTTAGTTGTTAGATTAGTTTGTTTTCCAACAATATAGACCTAGATGGACCACAGATACCTTTTCCTAAATAGTAGCTAAGTTTTGGACGAGTTCTTACAGAATTATTTGAGACAAGAAATTGTTCAAAAATGCCAAAAGAGCTCCAAACAATCTAAGGCAGCTAATGTTGTTAAAAGATTATAATTAAAAAATTCTCTTCCTCTACATGATTGAGGTGGTTACCTCCAGTTTTACAAGCTGGAGAGAAATCGCTTGCAAAGCCGTTACCAAAATCCCTTCTTAAGTTACCTTTCCAAAACTAGTTATATTTCAATTAGGTACGAGTGTATAGTCAAAAGCTTTACAGATTAACCAAAACTGAGCGAAGATTCCAATCATTTTAGAAAGATTTTAACTGCTACTTTTTTTATTCAATTACTCCTCAAGTTTGTTGGTCCTAAACTGGATCTGTAATTCGTTTTAACTATTGAGTACAAAGCAATCCATGAAGAATCTATTAAGTGAACTAATTAAGACATAAATTGCCCAAAAACGGTAAAAACTTTGGGAAATGATTCCAGACAGCTACTTTAGTTTGTAAGTTTGTAAAATATGTATTAGCATTTATTTAATTCCTACAATCGCAAACTTAAATATTTTCAAGTCCTGTATAGACGATGACGCAACGGGAGCGTACATATATTGTTCCGGCTAGTATGCGCGATAATAACCATAACAATAATTAATAAAAAAGATACAGTAGATATTTCTGTAAGAAAAACAATGAAAAATATTCAAGTGCAAAATTTGTAAAATACCTATAAAGGGGAGAAATAGCAAAACCGTTACATCAATGAAAAACGATATCGTACGTAAACATAAGGATGAATTTGAAAAACAGTGTGATGAGTGTGATCAGGGAAATAAGGGCTATCTTTCTGTCTTTTATTTTGAGTTTTATTATCATTTTTATAATCGTAATTTGAGCATATTGTATTTCAAAAGTCAGAATAAAATTTTAAATAAAAACACAAGTGAAATAGAATGCTCCCGGAAAATGCCGAAAACCTCTTTGTATCTGCCACAATCTTCCTAAATTTAATTTTAAATACTGAAATGTTTTTTTTAATGCTATTATATTAGTTTAGTTTTTAATAAGCGTTTTTGACATAAATTTTTTTTATAATCCGATACTGTTCATTTTTTAATTAAATTTGTTTAGTTATATTATTTACTATTTTGTTAAAGTAAAATACGTAGTAGGAAACGCATTTTTCGGGCACCAATGTTTTCATTTTGTAACATAATTTTGTATTCCAAAAAGTAATCAAAATTAAAATTTCTATTTTGCTTTGGCCGAATATTCGGTATTCGATGATTTTACCAAAAGCCGCTTCGGTGCATCACTAATATTTCTTCCAAGATATTACTAGAATCTTTCGAAAAGTTTCGAAAAACAAACTAAAAATAACAGTTTTGGTCTAACGAGTTTCATTCCAATAAACTTTTAGTCCAAAGTCTTTCAGTGCTCCGGAATCTTTTGGTATATTGGAAGTTTGATCTAATGGGATTTTTCGTCAAACATGATTTCTAGTCTAATGAACGTTTGGTCCAAAGGGACTATTCGATCAATAGTACTTGTAGACTAACTAACACGCAATTTTAGTCGAATGAACTTGAACGATGGCTCCTATTGGCAACTTAAAATAATCTAACCTAACTTCAACAAACACCTTAATAACAGTCTGGCCATAAATTAAATCTAAGAATTCTTTACAAAACTATTTCTATCCCAAGAAGTTGTTCCAAAAATGGTTATGATTCGAAAAGCTAATTTGACAAAAAATCTTATTGGACCAAAACTATCAAACTGCATGCAAAGTCTATTTTACCAAACATCCCGTTGAACGAAAAGTTTCGTTAGACCAAACCTCGTTACCCAAAAAACCTATTAAGACAAAAGTCATTGAACCAAAAGTTTAAAGAGCTAAAATGCCGAAAATAATCAAAAGTAGGCTGCTAAGAATAAAAATTCACCTAACTCGAATGAAGCTTTCTGGTCCAATAAATTTACCTTCCAATCAGCGAGATGGATTGTCTAATAATATTTGATTAAGTTAGCTTAATATGAGCTACAATTATCTGAAGTGTCCCAAATTGTCTAAAAGTGCTTCATTTATTGGAAAAAAGTTGACAATTTAAAACCAGGGTTGACTTAAGGGTTATGTTAGATTAGTCGGAATAGTTTGGAAGAGTTGAGCAAAATTGAGAAACGCAAATTCAACCGTCTCATGCCTAATGGCCAACATTCTTAGAATTATTTGTGCTTTAGTTAGCCCAAAATCTAACTGAAATTCATTAGCTTTCCTAAAATATGCCACCAGTAATCTAGGCATAGGCAGACCAGACCCAGTTCCTGCATTGTCAGACTATGGAATCTTCAAAAAGAAATCTAAAATGCTTGAAATAAACACTTTAAGGCTCTATTATCCTACAACACAAAAAAGGCATTTTCTTAAAGTGCCAAGTTCTTAAAAATCTATTAACATTAAAAATCCCCATAATAAGAACTAAAGAGAAGATACATTCATTACGAAGCTAAAACCACAACTTCAAATGTCACCTCGTTAACCATTGTATTATTTAATTTTTTTACCCTCATTCTTTTCTTCAACAACCATCCTCATTGTTAACACTTAACTGAAAATTAAATTTCGGTTCCTTTTATTTGTTTAAATCGCCATCAACGACGATGAGCTGTCAGGCAAGCAGAGACCTCTCAAGGGTTTCTGAAGTGGGTGATTCTGCACAATATCTTTTTTAGAATATTTAACACAAACAAGAATGACTGCGCCATTTTCTCTCAGGCACACAGAACATTAAGTGGAAGAACAACACTCGTTCTGAATAATCAACTTGTTGCAAATTTCTTTTTGTGTACCAACCTAAGAAAAGCAAAGTAATATAACTAATGGGCTAATGGGTACATTAGGAAGGACCAGAACCAGGTGTTGTTTTCGTAAGTAGAAAATTCCCCAATTACAAACTTCCTAATACTTCACTTACTTCGGGCAACGTAATACCCCCTAATACCTGTAATTTGCTTCCCTATTTTGACGGGGAGTTTAAGAATATAATTTATGGGCGACAGAAAACAATGCCGCGGCTGGTTGCTACTGCTGCCACCGCTTGGAGATTGTTCGTAATTTCCGAGTGTTTACCTTCCCTTTATCTTCTCTCACTCGAAACCATCACATTCTAAACGGCCCATCACATCCTAAACGAGCCACCACACCTACAATAACTAACTGTGTGTGTTTTGTACGGTATCTTTTATATCTGTCATCTCTCAAGGTATTTCTTCTTGTTGGAGCTGTTGTTTCAGCAACGAGCAAGCAGCAGGAGAGGAATGAATCTAAAGAGACAAAGAAACAAAACGAAGAACTTCGCCCACGACACGACATTTTAAACATGACATTTTTGTTGTCTCCCCCTCTTATTGAAATTGTTTTATCTTAAGAACCTCTTTTCGATTTCTTTTTGCCTCACACTCAAATAATCAAGATTTGCCCGTTCGAATTTTGGATTAATTAAAAATAACCTGTATAGGTTAAGTAAATATCTCGTTAAAAATAAAAAATAACCTCAACTACCAAGAGACACACTACACTCACACAAATATACGCGGATAGGGATCCCTGTCGAGGAGAAAAGTTTATGTCCCTGATGGTAGACAAAGATAGTACAGTGACTTTCAGCTTGGCAACGAGGGCTCTCAGCGTGACTCCAGAGACATTATTGGCTCCAATAGGTAGAAATCTTTTGTAAGATCCAAAAGGACTAAAAGCCTGAAGGTTGAGTTGGTGTGTATGTGTGTATCGAGCTTTGCACGACCTTTACAAATAGAAAAATTTACACGCGTACTGCTTGGATTTGAAAAGAATTAAAATTGCTAAATTTTTTTAAGAATAATCAAAATGTGAAGCGTAGAAAATCTAAAAGTCAAAACAGGTACTAAGCGTTTTGCAAATAAAGAATTGAATATGAAACGAAGAAAAAAGAATGAATCATGTTTGGTAAATTTGAATTTTATTTAAATATTACCACTATATCAATTTATTATTGTTTACGAGCTTTTGAGGTTAGAGTTTATAAGTATACTTACTGCTTTTTGGTAAAAAAACTGTTCTTGTTGTGCGTTAGGAATCTCCGAAGGTATCTGTAAGAAAAAGAAAGGACAAATTAGTACTCATGTTGAAGACTAAGCTTTATCAGTACTGGGCAGCATTGAAATTATTGTTTTTAATTGTAAAAGCGAGCACGTTAGTGCAGAAATTATGAATTGTTCAAAAAGTCCCACATTAGAGTCGTGTTGTCCAAGTTATGTTGTGCATCTTTGCAGTAAACAAAACTAGACCAAATTGCATTTAACCTGGGCTAGTTGTACTACACATTTTCCGCAAATATAACGAATTTTTGAGCTAGTGTTGTAAGCTATCCCTTTTTTGATTTAACAGTTGATATTTTATTGTTACCATCAAATGTGTGAATATAAATATATCTGTATATAGGTAGCGTTCAAAGAATGGAATGGTCTGATATAGGCCTCCCCACTTATTGAGTTCTGCAATGTTGTGTTAAGTAATCAATCCATCAATCTTTATAACCAATTGAGTAATCAGTCTTGGGATAACTTGGAAGCTTGTATTAGACAGTTGTATCTGCTGCCTACGGAAATAGTTTCAACAACGGATTATGGATTTCGATATGTAAATAAAGACTCATCCAAAGCTGATCAGAAAATCAACGAAAATTCAATTGTAAATTAAAATACACAATCGATTTTCATTTTAATGGGATGGATTACTAAAAAGGGGTCTATAATCCCTATTTTGGCTGTTGTGGTCATAACCACAACGGCCTCCGTGACCATAATAGCCAACAGCCACAACGGCCAATTTGACCATATCACCCAACTCGACACTTGACCATAACGGCCACCATGACCACAATGGCCAACTAAAAATTCCACCACATCCACCATTTTGACTACAACGGCCACCAACGCTTATGTATTCGCGACGATGACCACAGCGGCCAACTAGGGTGTGTGACCACAACGGCCAACTGCGGCGCGTGATCACAACAGCCAAAATGACCATAACGGCCAACAGTGGCGCGTGAACACACAGCCCAAATGACCACAACGGCCAACTGTGGCGCGTGAGCACAATAGCCAACTTTTTTTTGTACTATTTTGGTTTTATTATAATTTATTTCTCTCTTTTAACTTACACAGTGTTTCAAAAAGGGGTACGTCCAAAATTTAACAGATAACAATAATCTATAATGCGATATTAAGGACGGGATACTTCTCTGGCCAATGGAAGGCGGCTCAAATAGCAATGGTCTCAAAACTGGGGAAACCGCCATCAGAAGCGCCTCATACAGAGCCATTAGTCTGTTAGTCCCATTAGGTTTCTTGGGCTAGTTTGACCTGGAGACCAAAAGATTTTGTTCTACGGCATTCATAGACACATGCCAAGCCTTTGACAGGGTTAAGGCTACCAGATACTGTACAAGCTCAAGTAATTTTACAGTTATACCTTCTTTCAAATCATCACGCCATACCTCACTGAAAGATACTTTTTCGTAAAATATCAAGATTACACCTCAGCTATTCTACCCATAATATCTGGTGTCGCACGACTGTTCCCATTTTATACCTAGCTTTACCGCGGACTTACCAACAACTACATACTAATGCAGATATAGCTTTCAGAAACTTACAAAACCACCTAAGCCTTTTCGACAACTTTGACATATTGCTGTATTTCAGTTCTGTCCATGGGGTAGATGAAATAATTATATCTGTGGCCCACTTCCTCATCTGGTCTCTGACATTAAAAAAAGTTGGCTGTTGTGGTCATTTTCGCTGTTGTGGTCACGCGCCACAGTTGGCTGTTGTGGTTATTTTGGTCGTTGTGGTCACGCGCTACAGTTGGTCGTTTTGGTCAATTCTAGCTATTGTGGTCACGCGCCACTGTTGGCCGTTGTGGTCACATACGCTAGTTGGCCGTTGTAGTCATCGTCGCCAATATCTAAGCGTCGGTGGCCGTTGTGGGCAAAATGGCAGATGGTGTAGAATTACTAGTTGGCCGTTGTGGTCATGATGGCCGTTATGGTCAAGTATCGAGTTGGGCGATATGGCCAAATTGGTCGTTGTGGCTGTTGGCCGTTATGGTCACGAAAACCGTTGTAGTTATGACCACAACAGCCAAAATAGCGATTGGCCGTTGTGGCCAGGTCCCCTAAAAAGGACCAAATATTTTGTCATACTATTCATAGCAACCTGTTCATATCAGTCAGCTAAGTCGTTGACTATTGAGACTCTAATCTATACTCTATTAGTAGATAAATAGTGACTGACAAGTGTATAAATTTATTCTAATATAGCTTATAAATGAATAAGAAGGGCAATTCGTACCCTTCCGCGAGAAGCATGCCCTCCAAGGCCAAGCTGATCAAACGAAGACTAAGCAACGGTGGCCCAGGTCAAAAAAGCGGTGCGAAAAGGCGTTAAACCGTCGGTCCTGGTTACTAAATAGTGTTGCTGCAATGGTAATGGTTACGTCAGTCAGCGATGATAGCACGACATGAGAATCTTGAGATCAGGCTTCACCACAGCCACATGACATACATACAATGACGGCCAAAAGAATGGAAACATCAATTTCTTTGATATTGTAAATGGATGTACCGAGTTAAAATCAAGATTGCGAATGTCAAATTATTTTTTTTAAATATATTTGTCAGTTGTTACCAAAAGTTTTTGACATTTCACTAACTTTAAAATAATTTATAACACGATTGATCGGTTTCATAAAGCTTGATTAATTTCTCATTAAATTAATAGTGATTAAATTTGAAATCTAGAAATATAATTGGATATAACTTCATGTCTCTTAAACTCAGCCAAAGAAATTTCCGAATTGCGGATTTAATGACAATTGAGGTCATTAAGTTAATCAGGATTTTTTCAAGCTTTGTGAAACCGGTCATAAACCCCATTTACAGTGTGTAAAATTATAAAAAAGCGTAGATTGATTATGAAAAACATGATTATAGCTTCGAAGATAAACTTCGTATAAAAAACGGTTATGCGGGCCAAACGATCTGATTCTTAACAAGACAGACTTTACAATGTTAGCTGTTTCAATTGATTGCATAAACACGCACGTATGCTAGATCTAAGAGACATGCACAATGAGTCTACTATAAGATAATAAGAATGAATGCTACATGCTGGGATTTCAGTTGACATCAGTAGTTTGATAAATCTTCATAAAGAGATCATGAGAGTAAAAGGAAAATGAGTGGGGGAATTTGGCAACGATACCGTTAATGTGATTCTGTAAATTGTCCTGATTAGTCACTACAGGCAATATTTGAAGATTACCAATTAATAAAATGTATTACCCTAAACCTGGTAGCTGCGAACCGCGTTTGGATGCGATTTGTTTTTCGGTAACAAGATTGGCAACGCCGCAGCTTAGTTATTACCTGCTTACAGAAATCGTTACCCACCTCCAAAGTTTCTGACATTTCTAACTTAAATCAGGGTAATACTTATTTTTATAAAACTCTAGTAAAAAATATACCTATGCCTAAAAAAGGGATTCTTGTAGGAACAGTTGTAGTTCTAATAGGAGTCCTGATCAATAATGTTTAAATTATCCTCAATATGATCTTATGACGAGTTGGCCGCGTTTCAGAAAATACAGAAGAATCCGCATAACAGCCCTATTTCCTTACAACACTCCAAGTGGAGTGTCTTTGGAAAGATCTTATCTTTAGATCAAGATTATAGAAAAGAAATCCATCTGCGACCTATAGGTCATAAAAACTCCACATATGCAACCTATAGGTTACAGGTTCTGACCCAAAAAAGACTCAGCATCTATCTGTTCTTATTCTAACCCCATAAGCGGAGTGCATTGGAAAAAGATTTTGGTCTCCCGATCGACAATATATGAAAACTGCACATCTGCGACAAATAGGTCACAGGTAATTGTAAATAGGTAATGGGTCAGAACATGTCATAAGATAAGATATTTTCAATGACACCCCACTTGATGGGATTAAAATAAAAACAGATAGTGCGACCTTCTTGAGACCCTTACCTGTGATCTATAGGTCGCAGATACATTGTTTTTCAATATTCTTGATCGGAAGATTCCAAAGACACCCCAATTATTGGGGGATTGTAAGGAGATGCTGCTGTTACGAGCGTTTTTTTCTGTACTTTACAACGCGACTTTTGAATCCCTAAAACAAAGTCAACCCGTCATAGGCCAATGTTGAAGGTAATTAAAGCATTGATCAGGACCACTAGGACTACAAAATAGTAAAGACTCGGAAAATCTGACAAGAGGCCACAATGACATTTACACTGTGCGATGTTCTTTAAGGTTATGATAGATTTGTGTGGGTTAGGTTAAGTACAAAATTCCTGTTTAGGAGCCTGGTCGCAGTACGGTTACAAATGAACTTGAAGATCGTTACCATCCAATTACCGAGGGCATAAGATAAGAAGTCATAAGATACGATCTTTCCAATGACACCCCACTTGCTGGGGGTTAAAATAAAAACAGCTAGTGCGACCTTCTTGAGGCCCTTACCTGTGATTCATAGGTTGCAGATACGTTGTTTTTCAATATTCTTGATCGGAAGATCAAGATCTTTCCAAAGACACCCTAATTAATGGGGGGTTGTAAGAAAATAGTGCTATTACGAGAGTTTTTTCTGTACTTTACAACGCGACTTTTGAATCCCTAAAACAAGGTCTACCCGTCATAGGCCAACGTTGAAGGTAATTAAAATCAGGACCACTAGGACTACAAGATAGCAAAAGCTCGGGAAATCTGACAAGAGGCCACGATGACATGTACACTGCGATGTTCTTTGAGTTTCTGTTAGATTTGTGTGGTTATGGTTAAGTACAAAATTGCTGTTTTGGAGCCTGGTCACAGTGCGGTTACAAATGAACTTTAAGATCGTTGCGATCCAGTTACCGAGGCCGTAATCACATTGTGTAAGCTGGTTAGCACCAGAACTGACGTTTTAAATACACTACACTGACAGTAGCGCCATACAACTGTCAAAAGGTTTGGTTAAGTCAACTAATAGCGGATAAACTTTTTTTTGTAAACTTGGAATTTGTTATTACTAAGAATAGAAAATATAATCCGTTACCTAAGTGTATCACTTATATATGATAAAAAGATTATGCCGCCATTAGTTGTCCAAAAATTGAGCTGACAATTGTCATGTATGACCAATGACCAGGCTATTAGAGGTAACGTATACGGACTGTAAGTCTGCCACTGGTATATACATACAAAACTAAAGAATAGAAAATAAACGCACAATACGTCAATCAAGCACTCCCACTTTTCAAATTCGAATTGTGGCTAAATTGCCGTTGGTGCAATTTCTTTTGTTTTGGTACAAATCTGTCTTTAATTAGTACTTAATTATAGGCTACGTTCTCTCGATTTGTTTGAAGTGGGGGTGCTAGCTATAATGACGTCAAGTTAGAGGCACGTTTCATCATAATTGCATTAAAGATGAATTGACCATGCGCAGGATTAAAAATAATGTAAAATGACAAAAATTAGATTTTGTCTAGCTAAATATACCTCATATGCTTTCTTTAAAAAAAATTGGGAGTTTTGTGATAATTTGTATACTAGACAGTTGTGGTGGGGTGCCATTGGCGAATAAAAGAAAGCTGCAACTTAATGTAGATTACGAACCTCCAAGACCCCTTCAATCCTTTAAATGAATAATGTATTCGTACGCAGTTGAATAACTTTTGTCCTTTTGCTATCAATTGAGTGGAATTGTATTTCGAGTCAAAGGGTAGGAATTAGGAAAGTGTTGTTGACATAGCGAACGAAGAATGCAAAAGACAAAAAAAAAGATGCAACAACCATGCACGTAGAATCGAGTAGAAGAAAATTAATCTGCATCTGGGCATACTTATGTTCTATTGTGTTGGAGAGAGATAATCGTTATTAGTTTTGATCTGCCTCCGACTTGCAACTCGGAATGCTAGGGCTACTACCTACAAAATCAGCTTTCATAGATATGTCGAAATTTTGGCAAGTGTGTAGAAGCGCCCCACGTTGGACGCCAAACTTCTACACTTGTTTTATATAGAACGGTTAAAACATTTTGCATTATTAAATCTTAAATATCTTTAAAGAATATTATCTAAAGAGAAGATGTTGGCTATTTATCTAAAGCATTCTGCATAATTTTTCCGTTATGACTAATAACAAAGATATGTGATGTATTATCCCTATTAGCAAACACTTCCAAAACGGTGATAACTTTAATCGACAAATTCCGATAAAATCTAAAACAGAAGGATGCATCGTACCCGAAATTATTCGAAAGCAATGAATTAACACATAGGCATGACCGCAAAGCTCCTCTAATTTATTTTCTACCACGCAATCGAAATTGTATTATCATCCATTTGCATTTAGATATATGCGAGAATCCAATCAATTTTCCCTGCCATATGTGTGTATGTATGTGTAGTAACCACAGTTTGAGTTAGCAACAGCATGGCATAGAACTAAAGGACAACAGACACACCAAAGACTGATAACCGATGGCTTTGATTGATTGATCGACCTGACGTTATATCAAAATAAATGAATTATTCATACTCTCGTGTGTGTTGTGCTCTGTGTATGTGCTTGATACCTACGAGCAAATAGAAACAGGAGAGAACATTGCATTATATTCCACGCGACGGAACTGCTAGAAAAAGTGGTTTATAAGAGTGAGTGAGAGAGGGTACGAGTGAGTGAGAGAGGGTACCGGCACCCGATGAATATCGATCGATTGTATACGTCAACAACCCCGACCTGACACGGACAATATCGAACGTCGTACGTCAACAACCCCGACCTGCTCAACGTGGTTTATATAATGGCCGACTTCCGTCGCGTCGGTTCCTTACCCCCGACCATTGAAATGTTCTCTCCTGTTTCTATTTGCTCGTAGCTTGATACTGATATTGTGTTTGTTGTAAAAATTGCTTCGTTCCATTATTGGATTTCACTTTTTCCTCCTCGTCCTCCCCGCTCTTCAGATTTACTCACTCTTTTTATCTTTAATCGAAATTCCCTCTTGCGTTACGTAATCTATTTTTATATATTTACCAGAGTCTATAGAGAGAATAGTAAATATACCCATTGAATTGAAGAGCATTAATTTTATTGGCGTGTATACCCTTCTAACCTTTTAGTGTGCCTACTACTAAATATACCTTTCCTCTCTTCATTCATTAGAACGCCCAAATGGTGGAGGGTAAATTCATTAAAATCAATTACGTTCCTCCTACTACTACTCTCTGGTTGTATGTTTTAGCATCCAAATTGTGTGAAGCTTTTGTGTCATTCGAGGAGGAATTGCAGATGGCTATTTTAGGTTGCCCAAGTAAAAGGGGTGAGTTTCGTTTTAACATTTTTAAAATTTTAAATAATGGGTTGCGCTTTGAATTTCAAAACTTCCTTTTATTAGTAGGTGTGTGAGCAAACCTAATTTTCAATTCCACCTACATAAATCAAAACGAAGTTGAAAAATCGATTACACTTACAACACATACCATCCACCATTTTCTTTTTTGATTTTTTAAGATGGTTATCCTACTAGTAACTGGTTTTAAGTGAAAACATTAATTTATGTGTGTATATGTATATATTCCCCAAGTCGATATCTTGTGGTGTTGTGCAGGTTTTCTGCAAGGGAAGCATCCAGCTGAGAGTCGAGTCTTCGCTTCAATTTAGATTTGAATAATGATAAATTCAAATAATGTTTTGTAGCTAGGCTCGTAAGTCATCTAGTCCAAACAACATCTCCACATATGCTAAAGGCATTTTTGAATGTTTTCAAGTGGTCGACGCATCTTACAGAAAGAAAGAAAAGAGAAGAAGCGACTGGTTGAAGTGGACGCCGCACAGTGTGCCGGTTGCTCAATGCCGTATGCTTAAGTTGGGACATTTTAAAAAGGATGATGTATGTTTATTGTATAAACAGACGCGTTTGGAAATCTATTCTGTTGAAAATATTTTTTGCCACTTTTGCCATTAACATACATAATGTGAAGATAATTGCTTTTGCAAATTTTTCAAAGCAAGAAATCACTGCAGATGTATAGATTATCTCCTTTCCTGTTTTTGTTGCGCTTTGATGGATTAATTGGATTTCTTTAAAGAGTGTTGAGAACGCACAGATACATTTGCTCTGGCCCGAGTTTAACTACTCGAAAGGTCAGCTGGAATTCGTGACTGATAAAAACGCCAATAGCTAATGAGATTGTGTTTAGGTGTGAAAGTAAAACGCTTAAAATTAGAGCTCTTGGTATGATTTATTCGAGGCAGTTTGTTCTAATAGGCTGAAATTTGTGTTAATTAAAGAAAATGAAAGTCTCTAATTAAGATACGGAAGATTTACTTCAGAAAAATAAGTTTTCATATGAGTTCATGGAGCGGTGTAAAAATTTGGCGCCCAATGTGGGACACTCTTTTGAAACTTTGGAAATATTTCAATTCTTATATCTTACCATTTCCTCTATCAAATCTGCCAAGTCTTAAAAATGTTTTGCACTACTTATAACCTTTTAATCTGTATGTTCTCCATATTTCTAGGTTATGCAAGATCGTTTTAAGAACACTGTTGTATTTAAATGCTTCCAAATACATATTAAAGATGGAATGTCCTTCAGGTGTTTGCATTTAAACCTTTAAAAGTATTAGCATATTAAAACAGTTGCTTTTATGCAAGCTTTCGAGAAGGGCCTAATCTAATATTTGAAATCATTTAAACGCAACAGTTTTCCTTAAAACTTTTTAACAACAAAGCAGCCTACGCGACTTGAATTTCACTAAGAAAGGAGTATTTTAAGTTTATGGTTATCATATGCTATTGCGTGGATGAATCTGTCCATGAATGCGTTCGTGCGCGAAGACGATAACACGCTTCAGACTCGATTTGAACAAACAAATTTTGGCATGAACGTCCCTAGGGACCAAAGATAATCCCCATTAAGGATGGGCGTGGTTTGACCATCCTCACTAGAAATTGTATGCGCCCTGATAGCTTACGCTACTTTGCTAGAGCAATTTGAAAGCGTTTCTTCTAGTTAAAAATGAAAACAGACTATTTAGCATTGAAGCCTACAAAAATATATCCCACATCATGTAATAAATCGTGACTTGTTAGAGCAAGTGCATTCGCATTTGTTTAAAAAAGACAGCCTTCCCAAGTAAATATATGAGCTATTAAAATTAAGTCTGCTTTATTTATCGCAAAAAGGTGGGCAAACGAAATTAACGGTTGGGCGTACTAGAGTTTGTGAAAATGACAAACGAACTGGGCAATAAGTGTAGAGCCAGCCTCGGTGGATTCGTGGTTTGCAGGTTTCCTTCACAATTCAAGGGTCGTAGGTTCGATCCCCGGCCAAGCTGGTAATTTTTCATAGCGGAAAAAAATTTAAAAACATGCCTTCTTCTGGGATATGAAGTAAAACTGTAGGTCCCGTGTCAATGCGATTTTTGGTACGTTAAAAATTCCTACTAGGGGTGGAATTCCCCCAGATTCGGCTAAATTCTAGTAGGGTCGGCCAAATGATTATAGCAATTCCTCTGATTCCTCGCCCAAAAATAAATAAATAATAAGTGTAGAAATTCGCATTTGTTTAAACAATGCAGCCTTCCCAAGTATTCTATATGGACCATTCGAATTGAATCCGTTTTATTTCTTGCAAAGAGAAAATGGGCAAACGGAATTAACGGTTAGGCAAACCAGTTTGTGAGATGGGCAAACAAACTGGGTAATAATAGTGTAGAAATTCGCATTTGTTTAAACAATACAGCCTTCCCTAGTATTACATATGGACTATTAGAATCGAGTCCGTTTTATTTATTACAAAAAAGGTGGGCAAATGGAATTAACGATTGGACATACCACTTTGGGAGATAGACAAAAGAACTGGACAATAATACATATGTTTTAAAACACTACAGCCTTCCTAAGTATTATACATGGACCATTAAAGTTAAGTCCGCTTTATTTATGGTAAAAAAGATGGGCAAACAAAATTAACGGTTGGGCATGCCAGTTTGGGAGATGGGCAAACAAACTGGACAATAATAGTGTAGAAATTCGCGTTTGCTTAAACAATACAGCCTTCCCTAGTATTATATACGGACTATTAGAATCGAGTCCGTTTTATTTATTACAAAAAAGATGGTCAAATGGAATTAACGGTTGGGCATACCAGTTTGGGAGATGGACAAGAGAACTGGACAATAATAGTGTCGAGATTCGGATTTGTTTAAACACTACAGCCTTCCTGAGTATTAAATATGGACCATTAAAATTAAGTCTGCTTTATTTATGGTAAAAAAAAGGTGGGCAAATGAAATTAACGGTTGGGCATGCCGGTTTGGGAGAAATTGGCTAATAATAGTATAGAAATTCGCATTTGTTTAAACAATACAGCCTTCCCAAGTATTATATATGGACCATTAGAATCGAGTCTGCTTTATTTATTGCAAAGAAAAGATGGGCAAACGGCATTAACGGTTGTGCAAACCAGTTTGGGAGATGAGCAAACAAACTGGGCTATAATAGTGTAGAAAAAAGCATTTATTTAAACAATACACCTTCCCAAGTATTATATATGGACCATTAAAATTAAGTCGGTTTTATTTATTGCAAAAAGGTGGGAAAACGAAATTAACGGTTGGGCATACCAACTTGGGAGATGAGCAAACAAATTGGACAATAGTGTAGAAATTCGCATATGTTTAAATAATACAGCCTTCCCTAGTATTACATATGATCTATTAGAATCCAGTCCGTTTTATTTATTACAAAAAAGGTGGAATTAACGGTTGAGCATACCAGTTTGGGAGATGGGAAAACAAACTGGGCAATAATAGTGTAGAAATTCGCATATGTCTAAACAATACAGCCTTCGCTAGTATTATATATGGACCATTAGAATCGAGTCCGCTTTATTTATCGAAAATAGGTGCTCAAACGGAATTAACGGTTGGGCATATCAGTTTGGGAGATGCGCAAAAGAACTGGACAATAATAGTGTCAAGATTCGCATTTGTTTAAACACTGTAGCCTTCCTAAGTATTATATATGGACCATTAAAATTAAGTCCCTTTTATTTATGGTAAAAAAAGTGGGCAAACGAAATTAGCGGTTGGGAATGCCAGTTTTTGAATTGAGCAAACGAACTGGACAACAGGACATTTATTTAAACAATATATTCTTCCTTAGGGAAAGCTATTGATACTAAGTCTGAGAATACAAGCTATTTTCAGCTAAAAGTAGTGTTGTTAAAAACGGAGAATGTAAGGGTGGTAAGGATGCTTCAATTGTGCTGGAAATAATTTTTAGGCCCACTTTAATTTACTTATGCATTTTTTGAAGTACTTCCTGCTTTTCTGATGGTTAATCTTCATTCAAACTATGCAGACTTTGTTTTCGTCCTATGACTTAGGCTAAATAAGAGCTGATGTACAGTCACAGCCAAAAAAATGGATACATTAACTAAATTTACCTATATTCAAAAGTGCTTCGTTAAAGAGCTATCAAACGTCAAGTATCATCAAAAAACTTATATTTTTTTAAATAACAAAAGATTGCTTTTGCGATGAGGATGCGAGTCTGTAATAGCAAAAGGGTGTTTTCACAAAGAAACATTTTTAACACTTTTTCCAGTAGAGACATCCCAATTAATCACATTTTATACTCATCACTGCTGCCCCTCACTACCAAATCCATCGCAAATACGCAAAAATGTATGTGATTTCGCACAAGTAGACAATATTAGGCGTTTATCTTAAATTTCTGATTGTTGTTACAGTTGAGAATATAATAGGAGACGAGTATGGGCAAAATTGCCTGAAATTCGACATTCTCGTATACACTCAGAGGCAAAATATATTAAGACTTTTCACCTGACAGATGCTATATTGAACAGTTTACGATAAATGTGAAAGGAACTGAAGTTATGCAGAATTGTTAAGAGGCCGTTAGTTGCCTTGTCAGAATGATAAAGGTTCATAAGCTTTCAAGCTTTTGCAAAAACTCTTGTAATATATGATATTGCAAGCACTGCCCCACACTGTGGACGCCAAAATGAATACTAATCAAATAAATATAAATGTCAAAAGAACTTTTGTTCTACGATAAGTAATTGCGAAAACGCACTCAAATTATCTAACTTATTATTATTATATAAAAACCGCGCAACGAGCGATAAACGAAACGTAATTCAAACTTCCTTTCGGATGTTCGCGCTAATTTCATGAATCATTGCCAAGGACTCAAGGTTAAGAGTTTTTCCTCAAAATCGTGCTCATTTTAAAAGAATTAACAGCTTAAAATTACTTACGTCTCTAAAACACATCAACACTTAGCAACAATTTGCACTTTTTTACATTTCAAGATTCGCACGTTTGCTTTTTATGCGCAAGTTTGGAGCAACTTGAAAGAAGGTGTTGGCTTGCTTCTTTTATAAGTACCACGAACTCACTAAAGACTGTAAATGTGTAACAGTGAACAAAAACAGTAAACCTTCGAGTTTAACTGGAAGTAATAATATTTTACAACACACGGGGCTATATAATAATTGTGATTGTGTATATATGTTCAACAACGCGAAGCTTTGGCGCTTTGCTTTTGTGTATATATTTTATTTGCCTTTAGGCCGCTTTCAGCCTAATATTATATGCGAGCGTGTGGTGTTCATACGTTCTCTGTAATAATAATGATACCACCTAATCCAACCTCCTTTGTCGGCACGTTCGTTTATTTTTTTGATCAAAGCCTCCTATTCAAATAAGAACTGTATTTATCTCTTTTAGTTTTCTTAAACTTTCCTACTAGTTGCCTTTATGAAATGTAAACCAAAGAAAACGACTTTCATGATTTTACAATGGGCGCTTTATAATAGACATGCAAAAACATAACCTAAAATCTATCGATAATTGCATTGGACGACTGTTGTTAGGTCAAGTTAGCCATGGGTTCACGCTCGTTATATTGTGTGCGGCGATTATTGTATGTGTGCATTTCTCTTTAGTTGCACTCGCGCTGCTGCACTCGCGATTTTTTAAATCTTCCCGATGAAGTGATCAAGAAAATCGAAAGCGCAGAAAATTGGCGTTTAATAAACAAACTTTCGGCAATTATAAATGTGCATATGTGGAGAATGTAAAGGTCATTTTATATACACATACGCATACACACTATAATAAATAGTGAATTATTGGCTCGGCTGCACTCCCACTCGTGTGGAAACTCGATTAGGAATGTAATTTATTTTGATTTACAATGTGTTATTGCTTGCTTATATTTCTTGTCAGTTAACTATATAATACAAGAAACCAGTACGACACATACACACAACACATTTAATGCTGGTTTGAATTTTAATACAATTCTCGTTTTTTAATTTATTCTATAAACGATGTTTACAAGTTGTAAAATTATCGTTGGGAATTAATTGTTAAAAAAGTATGTCTTCACGATTTAACGCTATTGAAATAGAAATGTCTAAATTTTACAAAACGTATAGAAATTTGGCGCCCAACACCGAGGATACTAGTATAGGGCGCCAAGAGTTTTTTATTTAGTAGGAAAACTTTTAAGTATAAAACCATTTTAGGCTACTGACTGTCTATTACCTAAGCTCTGCTGATACTACCGAAAAACTGCCCCAGATTTGGGTGCCATAATGGTATAAAATATGTGATGTTATTGACTTATTGTGAAAAATACATTAGCGTTTGAAAAGTTGAATTTAATTGTTGGAAAAAGCAAAGTAATGCAATTTCTGCCTCCAGAAATTACTTAATTTTTAATTGTCTGGAACCGCAAAAAATAAGATGCGAAACAATGTAGTTAATTAAAATCCTTGGATTAAGGTCGTCGGTAATGGCCTGATTTAAATTTCTTTGCAGATCTTTTTGCCAGATGTTTATAGTGATCTTTTGAGATTTCCTGGAGTTGCAATGCCCTATAGAAGAAACGATTATTAATTCATATTGTGCACACGTACAAAAAATATGCACTTATTTAAATTCTTCTGTAAAGAAGTTTAACCTAATACATAAATAGTGGGTGCAATACCAGGTACATTTTTAGTAAATATAGCAAAGCGGTTTACAGGACTGAATGTATTTCAAACTTTGTTTATTTTGCAACTTCAACCGAATTACTGAAATTATGAACGACTTCTAATGGAGATACTTTAACCGCCTAAGGGAATATTCAGCACTAAGGAATTATAATTTCCATATGAGAATATTTCCGACTCTTTGGAAAAACATGGGTGAAATATTTAGACGGGACTAGCAAAGTAGTAAGATATTCTAGCACCTACACGGCGAATGGTGTAGGCTGGAACACTGTGCACAGGAATAAGCTTGCTCAAAAATCCCAAAGTGTTTTTTGGTTGGTAATTAACCTTACAGTATCAAGAATTTTGATTTTCGTATATTTCGGATGGATTAGGAGTTATTTCTCAATAAGAACCAAGATAAGAGTATATTGACCAATACTAATAGGAACAAAGATGCAATTAAACCAAATACCAAAAACCTAAAGAAACTGTTAAGAAGATTGTACAAACACAGTTGAACTGTATCTGTCGTGGTTTGCTGCCATACTGCTATTTCTTAGAAAGAAGCAATGCAAAACCAAGACTAAATATTCCAGATGTGTTATAGCGAAAAATTGCAAAATCTCAAAAATTTACCAAAACTCTTTGACCTCTTAAGAGGTTAATAAATGTAGATGTGTAGTGTACGTAGTGACATTTGTGTGTAGTTGACCAGAAGTTATAAATCTGAATAATATTTTAAAATGCTTTTGTTCAGGGCCACTGGGAATACTAAGAGAAAAAATAAAAATAAGTGCAACTATTTAAAAAGTAGTTGCCAAAACGCCGTCAAACCAATTTTGTTATGCTTCGTCTCGGTCATCTCCTACACCTGAAGAGATCCCAAGGCGAAACTAAAACTACTACTTATTATGGGAAAAAAAGAAAATACGCGATTAATAGCTGTCTTCAACAGGACCCTCAATCTAGACAAGATGTTTTAACACAATAAAAAATTATTTGCTCCAGAGAGGATATTCCTCGTAGAATTCCAAATTGTCAAAAGCCTGGGGCGTAATAAGTTGCAATTATGAATTTTCCGACGGGTCAACGACTGCTGGAAATATACACTGTACACTTTGTTGAAAATACTTGGAAATACCTGATGTTTTTTGAAAGTATTTCCAAATCCTGGAAATGACTGTAGTTTTTTTTAGGGAGTGGTTGACCCCTCGAGATCAACCAGAGTTCAAGCACTGTTGAAAATCACTGTGCACTTTGCTGGGAATACTTTGGAGTATCTGAGAATATTTGGAAATACCTTATAATGAATACCTGATGTTTTCTGAAAGTATTCCCAAAACCTGGAAATCACTGTAAGTTTCTGGGGAGTGATTGACCTCTGGGTATCAACCAGGAGTCAACCACTGCTAGATGCCATTGTGCATTTTGTTGTGAATACTTTGGAGATACCTGGGAATACTTCAAAATACATGATGTTTTTTGTAAGTATTCCCAAAACCTGGAAACCACTGTAAGCTTTTCGAGAGAGTGGTTGACCACTCGAAATCAGCCAGGGTTCAAGCACTGTTGAAAATCACTGTACACTTTGCTGGGAATACTTTGGAGTATCTGAGAATATTTGGAAATACCTGGGAATGAATACCTGATGTTTTTTGAAAGTATTCCCAAAACTTGGAAATTACTGTAAGCTTTTTGGCTAGTGGTTGGCCCCTGGGTATCAACCAGGAGTCAACCACTGCTAGATACCACTGTGCATTTTGTTGGGAGTACTTGGAAATACCTGATGTTTTTTGAAAGTATTTCCAAATCTTGAATATGACTATAGGTTTTCTTGGGGAGTGGTTGACCCCTCGAGATCAACCAGAGTTCAAGCACTGTTGAAAATCACTGTACACTTTTCTGGGAATACTTTGGAGTATCTGAGAATATTTGGAAATACCTGGGAATGAATACCTGATGTTTTCTGAAAGTATTCCCAAAACCTGGAAATCATTGTAAGTTTTTGGGGAGTGGTTGACCTATGGGGATCAACCAGGTGCCAACCACTGCTAGATACCACTGTGCATTTTGTTGTGAATACTTTGGAGATACCTGGCAATACTTCGAAATACTTAAAGATACTTGTAAATACCTGGGTATACTTGGAAATACCTAATGTATTTCCTGAAGTTTTTTGCAAGTATTCCCAAAACCTGGAAACCACTGTAACCTTTTTGAGGGAGTGGTTGAGCCCTCAAGATCATCCAGGGTTCCAGCACGGCTGAAAATCACTGTACAGTTGCTGGGAATACTTTGGAGATATATAGGAATACTTCGGAATACTTGTAAATACCTGGAAATATTTGGAAACACCTGGGAATGAATACCTGATGTTTTTTTTAAAGTATTCCCAAAACCTGGAAATCACTGTAAGCTTCTTGGGGAGTGATTGACCTCTGAGGATCAACCAGGAGCAAACCACTGCTTGATACCACTGTGCACTTTGTTGGGAATACTTTGGAGATACTTGGGAATACTTCGAAATACTTGAAGATACCTGTAAATACCTGGGAATACTTGAAAATACCTGATGTTTTTTTTGAAAAGTATTCCCAAAACCTGGAAACCACTGTAGGCTTTTTGGGGAGTGGTTAACAACCTCGCGATCAACCAGGGGTCAACTCCTGCTAGATACCACTGTGTACTTTGTTGGGAATACTTTGGAGATACCTGGCAATAATTCGAGATACTTGAAGATACTTGTAAATACCTGAGAATACTTGAGAATACCTGATGTTTTTTAAAAGTATTCCCAAAACCTGGAAACCACTGTAGGCTTTATGGGGAGTGGTTGACCCCTCGGAATCAACCAAGGGTCAACCCCTGCTAGAAATCACTTTTAGACTTTGCTGGGAATACTTCGGAAATACTTGGGGACACTTGGAGATACTTGGAAATACCTGGGAATACTTGGAAATACCTCAGGATACTTGGAAATACCTGAGGATGATTGGGAACACGTGGAGATACTTGTGGACACCTGGAGATACTTAAGAATATCCGGAAATACTTGGAAATACCTGTTTTTTGAAAGTATTTCCAAAAAAGGTACAAAAAGCTGTACAAAAGCATGCCAAATTGAGCGTCCATGATATAAATTCAAATGTCACATTAACTTTTGGTTCATTTTTAATTATATGTTAATGTTAATCATTAGTTATACGATTCAGGTTTATAAAAGAACAATAATGCCATAAAAGTCTCTTTAAAAACATTCCTCGTAGATATGATGCAAAAGTGTAGATAAGAATGTAGACCAAGAATGTTGAAACCTCCTCATTAAC
Organism: Agrypnus murinus; assembly: GCA_929113105.1. NCBI lineage: Eukaryota > Metazoa > Arthropoda > Insecta > Coleoptera > Elateridae > Agrypnus > Agrypnus murinus. The sequence goes on along the minus strand of OV816031.1, from coordinate 93,025,705 downwards.
AAAATAGCCAACATAAATTATCAAAAGACGTTAAAAACAGTGAAAGGATAAAGTGCACTCCGAGATAAATTTTAATAAACTCAATTAAAATTCATCTATGAAAACGGAAACGGAGGTACGTGAAACGTTTAGCACATTTCTCCTCTGCTTTAGTAACACGACCCCTCTTTTCCATCCCACTCTTATTCGTGATTAGTTTGCATAAGACGGTTTATTTTTTTTATCAACAATAAAAGCAATCTGATGAGCATCAATTTGATGGAGAGGATTAATAAGAATGACATCAATAAAAATCAATTAATAATAATGAATTATATTTCAAGGCAAACACAATTATTAACAATTAGTATTATTTTTTTATTTCTATATTTATCTATCTAATCCAATGTACTTAAAAGTTACAATTAAATAATAATAATTTCTTGTTCTTATCAACATTTCAACCTTTGAACGAATTGAAAAAAATGGACAATTGAAAGTTATTTACATACGATGAGAAAGTTAGGTTATGTTAAGTATGCATATATTCAAAATTTTCGATTCTATTGAAAAAAATAACATAGTCATTTCCTAATACTCTAACAAGGTTTGTAACGCTAAGCGCCGGTGTCCACATGCGGGAATTCCCGTTGCGAGCTCGCTGCGGGCCCGCAAATGCGGTCTACGATACTATAAGTTAAATGGTGCAGTTCACACATAGTGCGTCACCGTTGCGAGCTCGCAACGAGCATCTTGCGGGCGTTTCTTGACGCAGATCCCTACAGCCCCGCAAGGTTGACGCAGACGCAAGTGCGGGCTCATAGTACCTTGCTATATATTGTGTGGTTCACACTTGCGGGTGTTTGACGCGAGTACGGTGTATTGTTAATTATAAAATTGAAAATGGAAGGTGCTAATTTAGAAGATATATTCGATATAGAACTATTTATTATTTTTTTTCCTTAAGATAGTTTTATAATTTAGTAAGCGGGTAAATATACATATTAGTGCATATTTATATAATCAACCGGTAACTCTTTTGTTAACACGAATATTTGTTTCTACCGATATTATAATCATAGTGCTCTTGCTTATTGATCCAAAAAAATCCCTGACTTTTATTATTTATTTCACTGATATGAATTCTATTCTGTCTGTTTTTGGGGACTATTACATTTTTAGCACTGCAAGCACTCCTTTTTTAAACATACATAAGTTATTGCCTATGTAATTGAAAAAACAACAACGAGAAACACGTAGTTACTCGTTGTTGTTAATAAATTACACAGGGAATGACGTATGTATGTTTAAAAAATGATGATCTACAATGTTATAAATGCAATACTACTAATTCTAAGAAAAGATGATATAAAGATTAAAAATAATTGAAATAAATAAAGTCAAATGTCAAATCATAGATAATTACAATTAGGGAATAGACTTCTCAGCTTTTAATCAAAAAAAGAGAGACCATTTTTTCAAACCTGAGGGTGATTTTATGGATCAATAAATCAGGGTGATTTAATTGTAATATTGGTTAAAATAAACATGAAATTCTTGTTAACAAAAGAGTTAGGGACTGATTACGTATTTTGTGCATTAATTGTATATTTACCAAGTACCAGCCATATGATTTTATATTTTAATAAACCTTTTACTATTTTTAATTTTATACTTTGTACGTAGTAATTATGTTGTATTTATTTAGTTTTACTGTAGTTTAGTTTATGTTTGAATTATATATACTTTGTGCATAGTGATTGTTTTCTCATTACATCCTTTCAAGTTGCCTTTATTACAAGTAGTTTGAGAAGTATCGAATAAATACATCATACAATTAACTTACTTGAGAGTTACAGCTAGCATTTCCACTGGAGGAATAGCGAGTCTCATATGTGTATCTTGAGACTTGATCTTGTCACTAATTTATTCAGCAAGTTCGTCAAATGACTGAACGCTCATTCGGAAGTAATTATAAAATTTATCTGGATTTTCTCTTAAATCCGCAAATGATGTTACAAATCTGCCTCTTAACAGCCTTGAATCAGTAAACGGATGCATCCAATATCGCTTTTTTTTCTTTAAAATAAACATTTTGTTGACAATATAAGCAAATGCAACCCGTTTTTTGCAGTATACATCCATTTCTTTTGGCGGTAGATTGTTTACTGTGCGTCCTGCGTCATTTCACCGCGTGTAGTGTGAACTGATTTTTGCGGGCCCGCAGCGAGCTCGTTGCGAGCTGGCAACGGGAGTTTCCCGCATGTGGACACCGGCGCTAAAACAATCTTGACATGCAACCATAATAAAACAGAGAGATCTTCTCAGCACGGAAATGTTTAAGGAAACTATAAAAACTTGAAGGGAAATCATAAAAACTTGATACAACAAAACTGGAGAATCAAGTCGTCGTTGCGTTTGTTCGATTTGTTAAGGTATTTAAACCGAGTTCGATCGATTTATTTATTTTTATGATTTTGTAGTACTACACGGTATATCCAGTTCTTTTAATTTAAACGAGTTGATCGTAGGCGCCTATGGATTCTGCATTCGATATGATTAAAATTGAATTAAAATTGAATTAGATTAAAGTAAGTTGTCAAAAAGACACTACAAGTTGTTGAATAAGGTTACCTCATTTAAAAAAACAAGTGCGACTAAATTGAACATTAATGAAGTTCCCTCCTCTAAGAATAACGTCACTAAATTAAACACTATAAAAATCGGAAAGAACACCGAACCATGATTTTGAACTAATTAAAGACTATGGGTCAAAAGTAATTTTTAAAATCATACCCTAAATAGGTAAACCCCCCCTCCCCCTTCCAAGAATAATGTCACAAAACTAAATACTATAAAAATCGGAAAAAACACCGAACCATGATTTTGAACTAATTAAAGACTATGGGTCAAAAGTAATTTTTAAAATCATACTCTCAATATGTAAACCCCTCTCCCCCTTCCAAGAATAATGTCACAAAATTAAATACTATAAATTTCGGAAAAAACACCGAACCATGATTTTGAACTAATTAAAGACTATGGGTCAAAAGTAACTTAAAATCATACCCTAAATAGGTAAACCCCCCTCCCCCTTCCAAGAATAATGTCTCAAAATTAAATACTATAAAAATCGGAAAAATACCGAACCATGATTTTGAACTAATTAAAGACTATGCATCAAAAGTAATTTTTAATACCATACCCTAAATAGGTAAACCCCCCTCCGCCCTCCAAGAATAATGCCACGAAATTATACACTATAAAAAATCGGAAAAAACACCGAACCATGATTTTGAACTAATTAAAGACTATGCGTCAAAAGTAATTTTTAAAATCATACCCTAAATAGGTAAACCCCCCTTCCCCTTCCAAAAATAATGCCACGAAATTAAATACTATAAAAATCAGAAAATTCTTGGTCTAATTAAAGACTATCCATCCGCACAAAACCCTTTTATGAAATCATCTCCTAAATTGGTAAATCCCCCCCTCCCTACAGTGTGGTATAACTTTCTCCTTCTTTTTCACTTTTTTGACAGAGTATTTAGGTTAAAGTCTCTCGGATAGAATAATACTTGAAATAGCTTGATCAGCTATTATCACAAAAGGTACACTTTGGTACCTCTTCGAAGGAGTCTTTGACGATCTTTATCGGCTTAAGGTTTTGAAGGACTATATGATGATTATCTCTTATTCTATTTTATTAATTACTTGGTTGGTATTTGGTTTCTTAAGAGCCTTAAAATATCCATTAGCTCAAAACTAGAGAAGAATTAAATGACTTGATCTATTGCCGGTATGTGTACTGATATTCTGAGCAGTTGATCGGATGTCATATGTCTGTCTGAGTTCGTTTGTATTGTACTTTACGAATCTCGACTTCGATTACTCGATTTCTCAAGGCTTTAAAAGTTTTTAACTGAATAACTGTCGAAGGAACGAATTAGTTTTTTCTTCATCTATTGGTGGTACTGACACTTGACTGTTTGTTGCTATTTTATACAGTTGCTTCTGCCCTAACAACTGAGTAGAGTGATTTTGGGTTGCTCAAGACTATTACAAGATGATCCATAGAATGGCTTGGTCTTCTTTGGTATGGTACACGTAGATATATTCTGAGCATCTTCTGTTATTCCAAATGCTTTAGTTTGGTTTCAATCCATTTTTGACGTGGGATTTAATTTCTTATAGCTGTCAGCCTTCGTCCCGTACAGGACTGTAGTGGAATTCTCCATAAAATAGTCTGATGTTCTTTTTTGATCTTTTGTTTGTATTTGTATCGATTCTGTATTGAGATTTTGAATCGGTGGTTGGTCTCAAATTATCAAATTAATGGTTTTAGCTCGTTCGGAAATTTCGTGGAATCATTTACGAGAAGACCGTCTTCACTCTTATTCTAGTGTTATTATTAATATTTAATCATTAATATTCTTGATTTTGTCGATGAACAATATTGGGTTTTGTGCCAATAAATAGTCTCTAACTAATCCAAACCTACGGTACAGCTTTTTCTGATTTTTATTATATTTAACTTCGATGCATTATTAATGGGAGATGATTTACCAGTTTAAGAGATTATTTATTCAAAAATGAGTGTTGTGTCAATCAATAGTCATTAATAAGTCTAAAACGGAAAAAATAGGGTCTTTTTCTAATTTTATCGTATTTAAGCTCGTGGTATTATTCGTGGAGAGGGGGGGGGTGTTCTAATTCAGGGGAATACTTATTTTAAAAACTGGGTTTTGTGCCAGTAAATAGTCTTTAATTGCTCCGAAATTGGGGCATATATTCTTTCCTGATTTTTATCATATTTTATTTAATTTTGCCATATTCATGGGGAGAGGAGGTTACTAAATTAGAAGATTTTAAAAATGGGATTTTGTACCAGTGACTAGTTTTTAAACAGTGCAAAATTATGGTAAGATTTTTTTCTGATTTTGTTATTTAATTTCAAGGTATTATTCGTGAGGGGAGGTGCTACTAATTTAGGGGATATTTTATTAAAAAACACGGTTTTGTGTCAGTGAAGGCTCTTTAATTAGTCCAAGATCTTGGGATATTTTTTCTGATTTTTATCATATTTATGTTTTCGGCGTTCATAAAGAGATGGAGTTACTAATTTAGGGGATGATTATAAAATGGGTTTTTGTGCCAGCGAGTATTCTTTAAACTGTGCAAAATTATCGTACTTTTTTCTGATTTTATTGTATTTAATTCCATCGTATTGTTCGTGGAGGGGGATTACTAATTTAGGGGTGTATTTTACTTTAGAGAAAGGGTTTTGTGCGGTTAAATATCTTTAATTAGTCCAAAATTGCGAGATATTTTTTTTCTCATTTTTATCATTTCGGCATTCATGAAGAGAGGGGTGTTACTAATTTAGGAGATGATTAGAAAATTGAGTTTTTGTACCAGCGAGTATTCTTTAAACAGTGCAATATTATGGTAGTTTTTTCCGATTTTTATAACACTTAACTTTGCGACATTTATGGGGAGAAGGGGGGTTACTAATTTGGGAGATAATCTTAAACATGGGATTTTGTACCAGTGCAAATTATGGTAAGTTTTTTTCTGATTTTATTGTATTTAGCTTCATGGTATTATTCGTGGGGGGGGTTAATAATTTAGGGTAGTATTTTATTTATTAAAAAAAATAAAGGTTTTGTGTTAGTGACTAGTCTGTAATTAGTACAAAATTGTAGGATATTCTTTTCTGATTTTTATCGTTTTTAATTAACATTAATGGGGAGAGGGGAATTACTAATTCAGCAAATAGTTTTAAAAATGAGTTTTTGTACCAGTGAGTAGTCGTTAAGCAGTGCCAAATTATGGCACGGTCTTTTCTGATTTTATTGTATTTAATTTCATGGTATTATTCGTGGGGAGGGGTTACTAATTTAGGGGGTGTTTTATTTAAAAAAAAAACGGTTTGCGTCAGTGAATAGTCTTTAATTAGTCCAAGATTGTGGCATATTTTTTTCTGATTCTTATCGTACTTAACTTTGCGGCATTCATAGGGAGAAAGAGTTACTAATTTGGGAAATGATTTTAAAAATGGGTATTGGTATCAGTGAGTAGTGTTTAAACAGTGCAAAATTATGGTACGTTTTTTTTCTGATTTTATTGTATTTAATTTCATGGTATTGTTCGTGGGGAAGATTACTAATTTAAGGCAGTATTTTATTTATTAAAAAAAGAAAAAGGTTTTGTGCAAGTAAATAGTCTTTAATTAATCCAAAATGGTGGGATATTTTTCTTCTGATTTTTATCGTTTTTAATTTTACGATATTCATGGGGAGAGGGGAATTACTAATTTAGGAAATAATTTTAAAAATGAGTTTTTGTACCAGCGAGTAGTCTTTAAAAGTGCACGGTATTTTCTGATTTTATCGTATTTAATCTCATGATATTATTTGTGGGGAGGGGGTTACTAATTTAGGGGAGTATTTTATTTTAGAAAAAGGGTTTTGTGCTGTTGAATAGTCTTAAATTAGTCCATAATTGTGGGATATATATTTTTTCATTTTTATCGTATTTAAGATTTCGGCATTCATAAAGAGGGTTTTGTGCCAGCGAGTATTCTTTAAACAGTGTAAAATTATGATAAGGTTTTTTCCGATTTTTATCGCACTTCACTTTTGCGACATTCATGGCGAGACTAAGGGATACTAATTTGGGAGATAATCTTAAAAATGGGATTTTGTACCAGTGCAAAATTATGCTACGTTTTTTTTTCTGATTTTATTGTATTTAATTTCATGGTATTATTCGTGGAGGGGGGGGGTTTACTAATTTAGAGAATATTTTATTTTAGAAAAAGAGTTTTGTGCCGTGGAATAGTCTTTAATTAGTCCAAAATTGTGGGATACTAATTTAGGAAATGATTTTAAAAATGAGTTTTTGTACCAGTGAGTGGTTTTTAAACAGTGCAAAATTATGGACCGGTTTTATTTGATTGTATCGTGTTTAATTTCGTGGGGGGTTAACTGAATTTTTTGATAGATGATTTAAGTTATGTGCAAATTAATAGCATTTAATTAATCTAAAATTATGGCAAGTTTTTTAAATTTTTATCGTACTTAATTGGTGACATTATTCGTGAGAGGGGGAGGGGGTAAATTTTAGTGTTGTGTCTAAAATTAAGGCAAGGCATTTTTCGATTCTATCATTTTTAATTTAGTGATACTATTCATGCGGAGGATTGGATGAAATGGATTTTTTAATATATGTATTTATATTCGATGGAAGGTTGAGCTCGGTTGAGCTTGAGAATGGTTTAATACAAATAAACTCAATTGTTGTTTATATACGTAGATAAATACTAAAAGTAAGGTCAAGTGTTGTAAATTTGACATTTGTCAGTTCTTATTATTTAAAAGATGGTTCACACAATTTACTAATCTCTCACTTGAGTGAGCTACTAACAATATTTTTCAATTATCTTCTAATGGTATCCATTTCAGAAAAAAATAATAAATAAATTATAAAAGAAGGCGGAAAGACTGGGAATGTATATTTTTAACTCAAATACAGCATTTCATTAATAAATTCTATTTTAATACAAAATTCTAATAATCAAACTCTTGATGACGCAAAAATTTGACCTCCAACAAGGTTTAAATAATAATAAAAAAATCTGTGCTGATTTAGATAATCTTATCTATAGGAGCAAGTTTATCCAACTGAGTAAACGACCGAAAAAAGTAGTCGTACAGTGACTAAACTGATTCTCTGTCTATATTTAGCAAAATCCATTAAATTCTATCAGTATTATTACAGTATGAAAAGTTAGTATATAGACAATGATTTGTTTATTTAACGGATTCCTCCATATTATGAACCGTCAAGATGAAGAAGAAGCATCACGCACATACGTACATACAACGAGGAAAAATAATATTTGTGCCATCATTATATCACTGAACCACTCTCTTCAAACGTCTATCAAAGTCAATAAAATGTTGTTAGTTCAATCAAATTCTATGTTAAACAAACAAAGCATTAAATTACAAGAACAATAATCTCAAGACTATTATTGAGTTTTTGAAAATAGAAACTTTCGTTTTTTTTTTATTTATAAAAATATCGCATGTCAAAAAACTTTCAAACTCCCTCTTTGCATGCGTTCTGCTGAAAAGTAGAAAAAACTTAAATCCATACCATACCAAAAGCAGCACAAGGAAAGGCACAATGAAAAGTCATCAGTCAAAATGTCAAGCCCTGTTCCTTTGTAGTAATAATAAAATGTGGGACTCCTTTTAGGGTCAAGTCAATGTATTCTCGGATACTACTACCGACTGCTACACCAAGCGGTGAAACTTCAACAAAAATTATGCTTTACAAAATTAATTTTTCATTTAAATTCCTTGCTCAGCAAAAGAGTTATTTTTTAATTAATCAAAAATTTGATACTAAATAGGAACTTATTTTGCAATATTGTGGAAGCCCCCCTTCTTAATATACCTTTAGGCTAAAATGCTCCAATGATATGTATAGATGATCACGTACCCATACCTTCGTGAAGGAATTTATTAAATATCTATCTTCATGCTTTGTTTACTGCTTTAAGGTTATATAGCGACTGGCAAGTGGAAAATGATTGAATTATTGAAATGAAGACTCATTTAGATTTTTCAGGTTGTACATAATGTGATGTCAATAGCGTCAATTTGTTAAAATAAGGTCGAAACTCATTTAATAAAATCTAGCAGAAAGTACTGACTGAGAAACATTCTAGACACGTACACAAAATATAATCAGAGCAAATGGGACCAATACTTACCTGAGATGGTATTGCTGGAGGGTTCCTAGCTAGAAATTTTATTCCTTTGTGTAAATTGTGTTTTCTTGCAAACCTTTTCACAGTATCCTTAATCAACTTTTATTTTATCTACAAAGTCAGTAATTTTTGGTACGTCTCGTATCATTTATGTAGTTCATCAAATATTATTTTTGATTTGAAAAATCTGTAATAGGATTCCCCAGCACCCCGGAAGGGGGCATTATTAAAAACTTCTCGATTTCGTTTCCAAATCCGGTTAAATTGCTCCTAGTACACATCAGAAGCGTCCACGACTGAGATGATTCCAATAGCAAATCATGCCACCAATTAATAGGGGCTCTACAGTAGGACCTACCTAAATTTTAGATAACTGTCAAAGAAAGCAAGCGCAACTTTCCGGTAGGATAGTCAATAATGCACCTATTGCGTCTTAGTTAGAAGACGCAGTAGCTATATTATCGTTAGCTATATTGCTATACAGGGCGTTTTGGAAAATGTGTCCTTCCCGTTAAAGGGCAATAGGAAAACATGTGTAGAGTAACATCTTACTAACAATTTACTGAAATGCCCCATTGAAATGACAACCCCCCTTATAAAAATAATAGGCACGCCACTGCAAAGTAGTAGATAAAAGTGTTTGAAAATTATGCCTATTAAATAGTACATACTTTTAAAAGTCATCAACAAAATAACCATAATAAACCCAAGCAGGTAGCCGGGTATATAAATTGTTCGAAAATTGTAACCAAAACAAAATAGTAAGTACGTGCTTTTAAAACGTTTTAAATAAATAATAACAAACATTCATTCTGACAATCTGTAAATAACTGTTAATGACTCAGTACTTTAAAATTTGTAATCTGCAGTTTGTCGTCAACTTTCTTTGTGTTAAGGTGGCGGTAAACTTGAGTTTCGATTACGTATTAATACACATTTTAGAATTAATAACTTGAGTGAGGTAGTGTTAAGTACTTGTTAGTGTTAAGTAGTTTAATTAATTGTAGTTAGTTACTGTTTAAATTGTGGCAGAACCAAACACGCCTGCTGAATGAACGGAACTTTTCAAATCAACCATTTTCAAAAAGTACACTCACTAGAACCTGCAGATCATATACCGCGAGCGCAATTTTGCCAATTGGAACGCAAACAAGAAAATTCCCAGTTTGCACAAAATGTACTGTGCACAGACGAATGCTATTTTACTCGGGTGGGGGTCTTTAATTCACACAACAGCCACATTTGCCGATATTTGCTAGCATAAACTTGTGTGTACAGAGAAACGGCGATTTATTTGAACACATGTTATAAAGATTGTTTGCATCTAAACGGTAAGTTTTATTCATTTTGTTAAAATTACATTCGTAAAATAAAACACAGGCGATGAAATTTGGTAGTGAGTCACTCGGTAACCGCTGCTGAAATTCAATTCAGTTGTTTCTGTAAATTGATACGTACGTGTCTTGCAAAAAATACGGAAAAATCCGAAATTTTTTTAATTTTTAATTTATGAGTTTTGGGGTCTCTATATGGTCATCTTTCACCCCCTTAAAGCATTGCATAATTTTCTGAAACACCCTGTACTATTGGCCAACAAATCATTAAGATTGTGTTTGACTAAGAAGTCTTCAGAGAAGACCATAGGAGCATTCTGATGATAGTTCGATTCCAAATAATTCCAGACCATAAGAGTAATCTGATGATAGTTAGATTCCAAATAGTAGAGATAAACTAGTCCAGTTTTGAATGGGCCGGTCTTAATTGACCGAGCTGATAGAAAATGCGTCCTTGCATTACAAAATATCCTCTCTAGCCAAACACAGCATTATTAAAGATATATGATTGAATCATAGTTGGAGCCAAGAAACTCCATTAACTCCATTTTCGCAATAAATCCCGAGAATGCCATTTACACTTACAAAACTCTTAAATACGAACTAGTTATTGGCTTCGGGAAGGTTCTGCTCATGGTCATACAGCTCTATTCGAACAAGAGGAATATGTCGGAGGATGTTCCAGCTACATTAGAGCTACACCTCAGTGGTAGTTAGCGATCTGGTCGTATCTTAAGACACCTACGCTCAAAAGTAGCACGTTCGCAGTACGCTCATGAGGAAGTAAATAGCTCCAGTGCTAGCCTGGATAGCTTGTAGAGGGTGGATAGGCAACATCGCTCCCAACGGTGTGAACTGGTAGCTCTTACAAAAGTAAAGCGCTAATTAAGCGTAACTCAATTCATTGACCCCATAGGGGATGGCAACGGCCAAAACACAAGTGGGACACATTAAACAAATCTTGGCACTGAAATCTGAAACCCCAGGTTTCAGGGAGTTGCAGAGTTTTCTCAATGCCTTGATCGGGGCGGGATACCCAGGATTCTAGGAAATCTGGTGCGGCTGAGCCCAAGTAAAAGACTATCCTGGGGAATCAGCTTTGAAGGATGTTGATTCGAATATACAGCCTCTCACATCTTAGAAAACTCCAACTAAACGCGGTATATGCCGGTGTCTGCCTTAGGTAAAAATCTTAGACCAAGCCCAGTCCACACTTAGGATAGGTTCGACCGGGCATTGGATAGTCCATATGCTGGACTATTGTGGAATTGATCCCGACGAGCGAGCACATTAATAACTCCTGAATTAACCTGGAGAGTAGTACCTAGACTGGATAGCAAGCTCGCTCCCATCAATGAGTACCGGCTGCACTCACTTAACAGAGTGACGCGTTAATTGAGCGTGCCTCAATTCCTTGCCCAAATGAGGCAGTAAGCCCTAAAAGCAGGTATGTCAATGACATAATAACATATTTTCCAAGGAAAACAAACTTGATGTTACACCTGCATTCGCAAGACTCAGGAGCCGCTCTACCATTATCGTTGTCGACCCGAAAATACAATTTCTGCTTTGAAGATAAATGGATAGATACCAAGACAAGCCACTGCGCCTAAAGCCATCTGGTCTTTTAGTTCTTTTATCTTTCTGCATACTGATGTCAAATAATTCATATTAATTAGAAGAATATCTAATTAGTACTGACATCAATTAAATTTACATAAAAACAAAACACAAAAACCCACCAGGCAACATAAAATAAATTTAAAAAATCTACAAAAACAGGTTTTTTTCATAATATTTTTATAGCCACCTCCTCTCGATTAACTGGTTATTTATTAAAACAGAAATTCTAGAGGTAGTACTGTTTAAGATTCTTCTTCTATTAATTAATTTAGACTTGTTTCCTTTTACAAATTGCACTTTTATAAATCAAAATATTTATAACTACATTAAAATTTAAATTATTTGTTTTTTCTTAATTGAATGAATGATAATCTTCATAATCTTTACCTCGTGCCGCTAACAGGTTTTGCTTTATTGAAGGTTTTTTCGCGGTATAAAAAGAAGAAAAGAAGAGTGCAAAAACCATAGCATGTGCGAGTGCGTGCATTGCCAATGACCAACCATTTCGAAAAACTAACAAGGGTCGAACACCCGAAAAGAAAAAAAGACTAACGGCGACCTTCACTGTTTAAACTGTGGAAGTGAAGACCGTCATCTCTCTACCTGTGTAACAACAATTCAAATGGTTCATTTCAGGTAGGTAAGCAGGCATCAAAGTGGAACAACTGGAAGTGCCATAAAATTGTACACACACAACAGCAGCAGCATTAAAGATTAAAAAGGAGAGAAGAGTTGATGGTTTTGATTTATTGTTTAATCGGGCACACACGTAGAGAAGAAAAAAATGAATTGGATTGAAAAAAAGAATAGCGCAAAACGGTGGACGATGATGAAGATGATGCCTATGATGATGAAGAGTTAATTGAATAATGATCTGGTCAAGGCATTAACCTTTTCTATCCTTGTTTTTGTTTGCTCATCTATACTAGTATTGAAGAAGAAGAAGAAAAGTAGTTGATTGATAATTAAACCATGAAATAGTGAAGTTGATTGTTATTTTGATTAGTTTATAATAAGTAAATAATACAGAAGCCTTGAATGGATAGTTTTTTGTTTGATTATTGTAACAAACAGAAAAAAAGTGCACAAAGTTATATCAATTGGAAGAGAATCTGATATGGAACAAATTGCCAGGATGTTTACTTCTTAAGTCAAACAAGTCTTCTTCCGCGGACAGCTTCAGGTGTTAGGTTTTTTGACACCGATTGGATCAAATTGGATGTGTCGATCTTCGCAGATTAATAATTTCAAGAATTAGGCGCTTCTTATGTTAGTTGCTTTTTAGACCGAAATTTATCTACAAAATCATCAATGGTCCATATTAAAAAATTATTCTAATTAGCTTCTTTTATTGCGCGGTGCCATATTTGGTCTAAGAATCATTTTAAGGACATGATTAATCTGCATGTTTTTAATTCTTAGTTGGAAGTAAGTAGGTATGCCAATCTAAGCACTAGCCTTTCCCCCCCCCCCCACATGCTTAACGTAGTTTATGGACAATCCCTTTAGACTGTTTAGAGAATACACTTTTCTATAAAATCTTTGAAAGCGCTATTTCCCTAAATTCAGTAAGGTTAAGCAGGCCTTGCTTTCCATTTAACAGAAAAATCTAGTAAGCCTATCAACTGCTATTAATAGCAAAATTCGATTTCTCGCGGAAAAAAAACGGTAACTTCCAGGCATACTCCGACGGGGCTTGTACATCTCGCTTCTCACTTTTTTAATGAAACGCACATGGGCAAAATTGCCAATCTGATACGGATCAGCGCAACCTTTTGCTCAAAATGCTGTTTTGACGCAAAGCTTCGCGATTTTAGATCTACGTCATATAAATTAGTAAAAAATTCCTGATAAGTAAAAAAGAAGAGAAAAACTGATGATCAAGTTGTGAAAACTGAATCATTCTTACTAGACCAAGAAGTTTGTACTTTGGTCTTACCATGGTTCTGACAAAATAGAAACCGAATCCAAAAGTCTTGGTCTCGTATCCTTTAAGTGTGTAACAACTTATTAGTCTTTATAATATAGCACTGAACGTGGTTGCGTCATCAAAAGCTATTAGATATAAAGGCAATATTGCAATGGGAGTCTTTAAATGCCATTATTTTGAATGTGATAACTCGCAACACCTACGTTGTTTTATGACGTCGAATACTAGAGTTCTACTCGTCTTACCAGTAAATACTTAATCGGCCATTTTCTATTGGAAACCCACCTGCAATAAAAAGAGAAACAATTAATTTTTTTCAAGTTAGTTTAAATATAATGCATTTTTTTATACAAAAAATAGATAAATTCATACCATTCTTACGTTACTAAAAATTAATAATATTATACGTTTAGTTAAATGAATCTTGGGATTTTTGGTAAAGCAAGAGAGATATAAAGATTACGTAATCTGCTAGCTGTAACTCGCGAAAAATACCACTGCCAATTTGTTACAATTTCCCATGTAGTTACAAGCAATTTCTTCACATTTCACGCATTCTAGTCAATTTCCTTGTAATATCTACATCCTTCTCATTTGCATTTTTGATAATTCTTTGACAATCAAAATAATAAGATTTTTAGGATCCCCGGAACATTTGCTTAAAAAAAGTAATTAGGATTTTATCGATTTATTCGTCTACTATGAGAAGCCGGTAGATTACTTCCAGTAACACATTTCAGGAAACTGACCAATTATGGGATATCATGAAGAAAAAGCAGATCAGGTTCTACGAGTCAAACCTGGTATCGAAGATGCCTACGACAAAATCCTTCGATGTGCCAAGATACAGCCAAAAGCCAACACATACTTGTAGAACTTGCAGTGATTTTTTTAAAAGTGGTAGAGTACTTGCTAATTCGAAGTAAAACCTTCGTTTTGTTCAAAAGGTATTTTAAAGTTTCAGGCACTTCCAGCAGTAGCAATGTAAGAATGAACAGATTTATTCAATTGCACGGACAATACTCCCTCAGCCACTTTCCACAATTCCAATTTATTAGGCAAAACTATTAAAATTATTATCAATATTTGTGGTAGTGTTGGAAATGAGCAGTGAATCGGCAAGGAGTCGCGATGATAATGATGACAAAACATGCGAATCATTATCAATATTTGCGGCAGTATTAGAAATCTGCAATAAATTGACAATGAGTCGTGACAATGACGGCAAAACATGTGAATCATTATCAATATTTGTGGCAGTGTTGGAAATGAACAGTAAATCGACAATAAGTCGTGGCAGTAATGACAAAACATATGAATCATTATCAATATTTGTGACAGTGGTGGATATGATCAGTAAATAGACAATGACTCGCAGCAATGGTGTGACAAAAACATGTAAATCGTTATCAATATGTGTGCTAGTGTTGGAAATGAGCAGTGATTCGAAAATGAGTCGCGGCAGTGATGGCAAAACGTGAATCATTATCAATGTTTGTGGCAGTGGTGGATATGATCAGTAAATCGACAATGGTGTGGCAAAATATGTAAATCGTTATCAATATGTGTGCCAGTGTTGGAAATGAGCAGTGAATCGACAACGAGTCGCGGTAATGATGACAGAACATTCAATGAGTCGCGGCAGTGATGGTAAAACATGTGAATCATTATTAATATTTGTGGCAGTGTTGCAAATGAACAGTAAATCGACAATGAGTCGTGGCAGTAATGACAAAACATATGTATCATTATCAATATTTGTGACAGTGGTGGATATGATAAGTAAATAGACAATGGTGTGGCAAAACATCTAAATCGTTATCAATATGTGTGCCAATGTTGGAAATGAGCAGTGTATCGACAACGAGTCTCGGTAATGATGACAGAACATTGAATGAGTCGCGATACTGATGGTAAAACATGTGAATCATTATCAATATTTGTGGCAGTGTTGGAAATGAACAGCAAATTGACAATCAGTCGTGGTAGTAATGGCAAAACGTAAATCATTATCAATATTTGTGGCAGTGTTGGAAATTATCAGTAAATCGACAATGAGTCGCGGCAATGGTGTAGCAAAACATATAAATCGTTATCAATGTGTGTGCCAGTGTTGGAAATGAGCAGTGTATCGACAACGAGTCGCGGCAGTGATGGCAAAACGTGACTCATTATCAATATTTGTGGCAGTGTTGGAAATGATCAGCAAATCGACAACGAGTCGCGGTAATGATGACAGAACATTCAATGAGTCGCGGCAAGGATGGTAAAACATGTGAATCATTATCAATATTTGTGGCAGTGTTGGAAATGAACAGTAAATTGACAATAAGTCGTGGCAGTAATGACAGAACGTGAATCATTATCAATATTTGTGGCAGCGCTGTAAATGATCAGTAAATCGACAATGAGTCGCAATGGTGTGGCAAAACTCGTTATCAATGTGTGTGCCAGTGTTGGAAATAGACAATGAGTCGCGATAATGATGACAGAACATGTAAATCATTATCAATATTTGTGGCAGTGTTGGAAATGCACAGTGAATCGACAATGATGGTAAAATATGTGAGTCATTACCAATGTTTGTCGCAGTGTTGGAAACGAGCAGTAAATCGACAATGTGTCGCGTAAATGAGTTGTGGAAATTTGGTATAAGACTAATTCTTCGTAATATCGTAGGCAGTTTTCATATAGTAGACATTCAAATTGGAATCTAACGGTTTAAAAATTTCTATAAACCCCCTTCTCACTTTTCTGCCAGAATAAATCTCTTAGCCACTGGTTAACCGATCAATTCAATGCGGCAGGCGTCGCTGGTTACAGATCTGTAAACATATCTTCTGCATATTTTCAGACGTGAGATTGTCTAGTCTTTTTTTAATTATAGCATTCCAAGGGTATCGCGTCCGCAAATTAAAGAGATAGGAGTAAAACTTTGCTCTGATGATGTCTCGTGTCTTAACCTCAAGTTTATAAAAATAATCTACTCCTGGGAAGGGATCGGATTTTTTGAACAGGCTCGTGTCATTTTAATTGAAGGTACTTCATATCGAGCAGACAGATAAAATGTTTCACCAACAGTCTGAAGTATAGTTGATCCTTTCTGTGGCTTACCTTATTTCAGAAGTATTGAATCTGCAAATTATTTTATGCATATGCCTTAAGACTTTTCTGTGCAAAAGGTGATTAGTACTTTCATAACCAACATAGCTTCGATAATGTAAGTACCTATTTTATTTGTGAACATATTTTTAATGGAACTGTTGTACTTAAATGTTTCCAAAAAATGGTCCCCAAATAGTTTAGGTTGTGAGGTCTTTATCAAGAGCTTGCAAAAAGCATACCGAAAATGTATTGAGGTTATTTTTTTCAAATCAATAACCTTTTCATCCCAAGAAATATCAATATTTAATTCAAAATTAAACCGAAAGGGAAAGTAAAAGCGGGGGAGTTGGAAAGTAAAGTTCATTTCCCCAAGTGAACGTTTAAAAACTTGTGTCTCTGAATGTTTGTGTGTGTCTTGTGTTTATATTGATCCTTTGCAATTTTATGACTACGACTTTTAAAATTCCTCCTCACCAACGTGTTTTAAAATAACACAGACAACACACGTACATAGTTAAGTTAGTTCATCATCTCTTCGTTGGCTGTATAGTCAGTAGTGCAAATGAACCGAGCACATTAGTACATAGTTAATTGCAACCGTGTTTGTACGATGGAAGAATTTCAAATATTGTGAAGATCTTCTATCTCTCAGAATAATTGAATCTAAATGGTTTTTGACGATCGCTATGGTTGAATATATTTGAATAAAACCATTGAATTAAATTAAGTGCCCTCCTCTTCTTAAAGATTCCATACACGTGTCTGTACGTACTTTTTGATTTATACCCTGTTAAGATTGACGGGCATTCCGATGCATACTAATAGGAAATAGATGAGCCTCTAGTGGATGATTATTATGCATCGATTATCGAAGGTTTCTAACCACAGTACACAACATGCAGTTGCACAGAATTACAAAGTTAATGACTCTTCTGGCTCGCTCTCTCTCGACTAGACAGTTATTACAATTGGAAATCTACCTCTTTCTTTCTTGAATACTAATCAAGCTTTTTGCTAAATGCAATTAATTATAATTTTATTAGCCTAGTGAGACAAAGACCTGATAAAACCTTTAAAGGATGTTCACAGGAGAGATAAAAAAAGTTTATATTTTTTCCGTCCTTGATATTTTCGCCCAGCTACTGCTATCTCTCCTCTCGTTGAATTTGCGGGGCGTAAAAAGACCGGAAATAGCCCGTTACACCAACGTGATATTTTCCACTGTCGTTTTGTCGCGAGAGAGAAAACCCATTTAGAAAGTCATGAAATCTTCTGAATTTTAAAAGATAAATTCAACCACACAAAAATCTTCTTAACATAACTGTTAAGAATTTTACTAGCCTAAGAGTGAGAGAGATTACAGAAAGATTCATGAAAAGGGTTAAAGAGATGATGATACTAAACTTCTATCTCTTAACAATGAAGCAAGCAACCAAGCACCCCCTTGTTAAAAGGGATGGTTTTAAGTGCTTAAATTTAACTTTTAAAACGACTCTTTTCTCACAAGAATTATTTTTTGGCAAGTCATTAATACTCCTTTTAGATAATTCAGATAGGATAAAATTCTTTCAGCAAGATTGAAATTTTTTCAACCAAAAAGGAGAAGAAAATAAAAATTGAGTATAGACAAAAAGTTTTTTGCTGTGTGGATAGTATTTATATTTCAAAAGTGATAAAGATTTATCGATATCACTACTTCCTTTTTCGCCGAAGAAAATCCCTTCGTAAAGCCTACTTTTCTCTCTCGTGAAGCTTTTAGGCCTGGATTTTTATAGAAAATACACCCAGCGTAGGTAGTTCTTTGTGTCACATTCATTAATTAATTTGAAACGGTTTTTCTTCTTCTTTGTCTTTTATATTTTTGCAAACGTCTTCTTATTTTAATAAGAAATTGATCCTTCGGGAGGACATTAAAGAAAACCATTTATATTCGTTCCCGTTTTATTTAGGTCATTACGAACAAAAGAACTGAAAGCGAATAAGGGTCAGAATTAAAACAATTGGTATAATTATCCTACAAAGCGAACTCCTGTTTTCTAATTTAGATACAGTGAAGCTTATCTAAAGCGGTGCTTAAATAAATAATTGGTTTTATTCATTTCATTGAAGAAATTTTTACAGAGAACGCAAATTCTCAAAGATAAAAGCACTGGGAGCTGTTTCGACTTAAAATACTTAGTAACGAAACTGGACGAATAGTTAACTACATAGTGGTTACTGTGTTCACGGTATTCGACTTAGAAAGTCTTTACTGTAGATTGATTATAATTAATTAAGTAGAAGGAAAGAGACCAATCTCAAAGTACTTCGATTTGGAGAACTACAGCAGATTCCAATAAAATAAATAACGTGAGCAAAAGTAAACTAAAACAATGACGACATTAATGCCCTGAAGATAAATGGGCTTTGTTATTATTTGAAATTGTCTAAATACCAAGCAAAGGCACTGGAGGAATAAACAGAATCATTAGAAAATTGGAAGATTATGTTAACTGCTAACAATTTACTGGTCAAAAAGTTAACAGATTTTTGACAAGGGGTGTGCTAATATGAATTCAACTTAGGGTGGTACTGTGGCTGTATGCATATCATATCAGCATATTTACATGTACGTAGGTGTGTTTGTATAGTCTTGTGCAGATCTCTAAGATCATCTAACGAAATACTTCGCCAAAAAAATTATTGAGGCAGTTGATCAAGTCAAAAACGCTGTATGGATCAATATAGCCATATGGCTGTATGGATAAGTATGTTCATATAATGTCCAAGAATGGTAAATATCTCCTCATTATTTTCTACAAGGTTTTAACATAAAAAGGTAGAAGGTAAGAATCTAAAACAAGTCAGAGGAAAACTAAAAATCGAAAGGAAAGTGGTCAAACATACAATCAAACAGTTAACGCTTAAAACTTTTTTTAATAAATAGTTACAATGCTCAAAAGATACTAAGAAACTTCCGATGGGCGTCTCAGTACTGAAATAGGTGTACAAGTTTTTGGAAATATATCGGGAATGCACGGGAATATCTGAAAAATACTCGGGAATACTAGGGAATTGGGAATATACAGGAATAACGGCAATACTGGAGGAATACCCAAGAATATTACGGAAATACATGAAGCTTCGGGAGTGGGGTTCAAAAACTGTGATGCTATTTCATCAAGTTTTACATTCCGAGAATTAGTTCAGGAATAGAGAAAATAATCTCAGATATTTCCGTATTTCCAAGAATATGTAGGTGTACAAAATTTGTCTAGTAAGATGTCCCGTGGGGCGTCTCACTACTGGTATATGTGTACAAGTTTTCGGAAATATATCGGGAATACATGGGAATATACAGAGAATAATCGGGAATGCCTGAGAAATAGCCAGGAATAGTTGGGGAAGACACGGTAATACTTGAGGAATACTCGGGAATATTACGGAAATACATGAAAAACTGGGAGATGCCCCTCGGAAACTTCCTTATGCAGAAACAATAAGATAGTATGCCATATGTATCATGACTAGAAGTTTATGAATTTCAAGTGGAACGATGTATTCGGCGAGGTATTTGGACCCAAGTCGTCAAATGATTCAGCTATAAGAAAATTATTGGTGAAGAAATGGTGGCTATAAAGTTTGGTGGATTTAAGTTACCAACTCGTTAGAGTTGCACAACATTCAAGTTATTAGCGCTGGGTTCAACACCACATCGGTTACATTGGTAAAGGCAAGAAAAAAGTAATAAAACTTCTGGAAAACTGAAATTAATTATCATTTCTGAGAACTTAAGCGTAATAGTTAAGTAAATTATAGATGGTCTAAAGTGCTTCTTCCGAAAGATACAGTTTACACGATATCTCTTTTCTTCCAGATTAAGAATGGATGGAAAACTCACTCCTAAAGACTCAAGATGGAACATATGTGATGAACCGTTGGCACCTATCACGGCTCAGTTGGCACCTCCGGATCAGCTCCTGTACATAATTTCTTGATGTTGCAAGTTAAATTATGGGGATAAATATTCAGTTGCAGCATCGCGGATTTTGCTTAGTGTATGGACTGCTTCTGCCAGTGCAAGCAATCCTGATCTAATAGATTCTTAAGTAGACTGCATCAACTGCAGACTATAGGCACAGATTTACTGAAAAGATTGCGTACAAAATCTTTCTTGTTACAGATCCGAATCTGAGTAGGTACTGTGTCATTCCTCAGTATCGTACATCTTGGCTTTTTAGTAGTTTAAAAATTAATATTAAATGTTCCCCGAAGTGCTTTTACTGGTATAAAGTTCCAGTATTGAAATAAACCCTCATTTCTAAAACTTGATATATCTGCACGTCTCGCAACAAAATACCACGAAGCCGGCTTAGGAGACCCTAGGACTTTTAGTATATTGTTCTGCACACTTAAAATTTACAAGATTTACAATATTTCGGAAGAATTGATAAAATACACCACGAGCGCCAAAAATCTAGTGAAATCATAAACGAAGAGGCTAACTAGAGCAGTCTAAATCTATAGCTATCAAGATCTAGTTGGCCTTTTTATTTATGATTAGGTTACTATTCAACCTTTCTTTGCAATTATTAGTAATGAAACTCCATTAGATCGAATAGAAGATTTCAAACAGTGTCAATAAAGAGGGATAAACGAAAAGTGATTCACTAGCAGGAATCAGTGTACGTTTTGTTCGGAATAAGGTTGGAATAATCCGGAATACATGAAAAAATATAAATCGTAATACATATTGAATATGACAAAATACGTCGGACTATAGCACAATATTATATGTCGAAATACACCGAAATATAACGGAATACATGGAAATGCGCCCAAGTAATTGGGAATAGGTCAGAATACGTAATTGAAATTCTGGAAAATCCCAATCAGTGTACATTATTTTTAAAGGATTGGAGGGTTCAAAATATGACTTTTTGGATCGTACTACAGTTGGGCATGTGCAACCTCCTTTCGATCAGTTCAGAGAAGATCGACGTAAAAAAGTGTTGATATTCCGATTGAAGCGTTTACTATTGGGTTGGAATAATTTTTTTCCAAAATGTGACGTCTCTTATACATCAAATATGATATATCTCTATCTTTGTCTATTTCACGTAAGATCAAGAACTGTTTGATTGGAAGTAGTTTAAGGAATGCGTGGAGACTGTCCAAACCACCCAATGCAATGGTGTTAGTGACCATACGCAGACTCATGTCCAAAACGCCCAACGGCGCTAAACGATGTCGTATCGTTCGTGAACATGACTCCGGAGCCGAATACGAATCTAAATTTGTATTTGAAACAAAACACCGACTGCACATAGATTTGGCGAAATGTTCAATAAGAAAGTACTAATAGGTCAGGTTTCAAGCTCTATAACTAAAGGACCTTTAGCTATACTGACACCAACCGATTTGCAAATTGCAAGCGTTTTGGGTACTTAAAGTACTTCAGGTTATAAAGATTCAAAAAATTTTTGCAAAACAGTTTACAGACATCGGTGTATTCAGTCGACATTTTGGCAATGGTAGTTATTACCTTTCAAGACATTTCGCCGAACAGCTAAAACTCGACTCCCAATGTGGTGGCCGTTTTGAACGAGGCTCGAACTTTTGCAGAATGGTCAAACCGCCGCATGCGGTTTTTTAGGTTAAATAGGCATTAGATATTTTTAGCTGGACCCGAATGTGTCCAGATAATGTGGAAGGAAGATTTAAAGATTGCCAAAACTACCTTTTTCTCGTACCCTTTTTCAAAATATGATGATGTTGGTGATGAAGCTCGCTCTTCAACTAAGAAAATAAAAAAAATTAACTGAAGAAAATGAAATCAAAGGACTCTCAACTATTGGCGAATTTCACTAACTGTATCATCTGCTCCCATTAGTTAACACGCATAGATTTTCTTCTACCCAAAGTATACATCTAGCGATAATTACTCAAGACTCAAGAGTTGTCTTTCAATAAAGGTAGATCAGTTACGATATAAACATACCAAGTTCCTTCGTCTAATCTTTAATCTACTCTTTAAGCTAATGCTAGCTATTTTATGCAGGAACATTATTCCCAAATCACGTTTTCTTAAACGTTTTGAACTCCACGACATATTCGACCAAGAAAAT
Source organism: Agrypnus murinus (assembly GCA_929113105.1). Lineage (NCBI taxonomy): Eukaryota > Metazoa > Arthropoda > Insecta > Coleoptera > Elateridae > Agrypnus > Agrypnus murinus. Next base: position 93,002,845 of record OV816031.1, on the reverse strand, counting down.
GAACCATTAATTTTGTCAAAACAATTTTTTCCTACGAGAGCCCTTGCAGGCATGCAAAAATTGCAAGAATGAAGGAGGAGAAAAAAAACTGTAGCACGAGGAAGAAGTTAATAAATCAATCAATCAAAAATAGCTAAACGTTAAATGTCAAAGCATGATGGCGCCCGATACTGTTTTTTCCTGCACAGCCTCCAGGCATCTCTTTTTAACCTAGTTTACATATGGTGTGATAAATTCCGTAAGTTTCATGCATAATTATATGCATAATTATACAGGGCGTTCTTAAAAAAAACTAGTTAATTATTAATAAGTGTGTAAATATTCTTATATGTAATGTAATAACGGTTTTAAATTTAATTAATTAATTGATAATGTTGGTGTATTAATTAATTTTATTGAAGAGAAAAGTTATAAAAGATTAAAATTATTAAAATATTATACAAGGCAGCCTACATAATGATGGTGGTGGTAATATCAAGTAACATTCTCATAAAGAGAGGTTATCAAACATAAAATATTATATTTATTATCTGCTCTGTCGTAAACAATTTTTATGGCCCTTTAGAGGGGTATGTTTTTATAAAATAATGATTCATAAAATTTATTTTTTATGGGTTAGGAAATATAATAGTATTAATAGTATTATATTATAAAAATTTGAGGTTAGGTATGCGTTTTGTTTTTTCAAGTACGGGGGAGGAGTATTGATGAAAAAAGGGTTAAATATAGCTTAATAATACTTACAAGACCATAAAAAAGAAAAGAATTATAATGTCGCCAACATGTAAACTTTACACAGACGACTCCAATCGAGAAACGAAATGAGCAGAACGAGAAAAATAAGCTTTCAGATTAATTTCAGCCGTAACAACTAGTTGCTCGCTTGCTTGTTGTGGTAATTTCCTTTGTGATTGCACTAACGTGAAGTTAGTTACATTTTAATTCAAATTCTATATTACAAATCACAATACGTCAATCATTTCTCATGTAAGTACCTCGCTTCGAATTACTTTTACAATAAATTTCTTTAACACTAAAATGGATTTTTAGACGTGAATTTTTTGAGAAAAATGGATCTTAGTAAAAATGACATACAGCCTCATTTTCGAAAATTACGTATGAAATTCAGATGTGGGCGGCGGGGGAGTAAGAAAAGCAACAAGGGAGGAAAATTGAACTTTTTCTCCCGAGAGCGAATTTGAAGTCCAAGTGTAGCGAAAACCCTAACCACAACACTCGAGCAAGGAAAATGCACTTTATTTTTTATTAACATGATATCGTTTATTTTCGTCATAGATACAAAATATGATCCCCAAGGATTTTTAAAATTGTTTCTTCCTCAAGTTTCTTCGCTTCTCTTGTCTAATACTTGACTTGTACATACATTGGATTTGTTCAATTGTTTAAAACCGAGGGGTCAACCATTGCTGGAAATCACTGTATGTACACTTTGTTGAGAATACTTTGGAAATTCCTGGGAATACTTGAAATTACCTAGGAATATTTAGAAATGCCTGGGAAGGTGGGAATATTCGGAAATAAGCGATGTTTTTTGAAAGTATTCCCAAAAAGTGGAAATCGCCGTAGGTTTTTTGGGAAGTGGTTGACCCCTCGGAATCAACCACTGCTGCAAATCACAGTACACTTTGCTGGGAATACTTTGGAGATACCTGGGAATATTTGGAAACATGTGGGAATGCTTGAAAACACGTGGGAATGCTTGAAAATACCTGGGAATACCTGACAATACTTGGGTAATATTTCGAGGAATATTTGAAAATACCTGGAAATATTCAGAAATAGCAAAGAATATTTGGAAATACTTGAAAATACCCGATGTTTTCCCGAAAGTATTGCCAAAAACTGGAAATGACTGTACGTTTTTTAGGGAGTCGTTAATCACTGCGCACTATGCTGCGAAATACATACCTGGGGATACTTGGAAATACATGACGTTTCCCAGTCACTACATTCCCACAAGTCAGAAGTATTCCCAAAAACTGCAAATCACTGTACGTTTTTTAAGGAGTGGTTGATCTCTCGTTTTAAAACTAACTGATGGTAACCAAGCAACTCTCAACCACACATTCACGCAATCCTCGATGTTATTGTTATTCTTTAATGTATCTAAGAAATAAAATGTTATAAATATGATAAAAATAAAGTATTGTATGAACCACAGGAGATATTGCTGTTTTTATCTTCGGTTATCATCATCCTCAGGAGAAATCGGTCTAGGACATTTCGGCGCAGCCGGTTCGGCGCGACTGATTCGGCGCAGCCCTTTCGGCGCGAAGACGTTTCGGCGCGAGGACTTTTCGGCGCGATTATACATATTGATGAAGTTATTAGAAAACCTTAACCTGTGCCTCAGAACATAACAGTAAAATTAGGGGTATTTTAGCTTGTAAACAGAAATCTTAATACGACTAAAAATATCGGAAGGTTTAATTAATATTAGTTAGAAAAAATGCGAAAATAATAATTGCATTCACACAGGTGTTTACTAGAAAATCTACTATTAAAATATTGGAATATTTCTCTGTAAATCAGTAATCCCTTCCCACAAGGCATAATTGTTGATTTGTTTGGACGCCTCTTATAAGTAGGAGTTGATTTAATTTTTTTCTGGTATCTTATCATGCACAAAAATATTGTTGTTCAAATTTCCAAAGACGTCTGTTTGTGTGATCAAATCAATTATCTGTCAGATTACGACCGGGCAATAAAATCCTTAGTAAAATCTTCGTAAATTTTTGTTTTAGTCGCTATGTATTTCTAAACGGATTTGAGTTAATGAAAACAAGATTATAATTTGCAGAAAAACATTGAAACAATTCTAATTGTTGCCTTAACCACTTTCTAACTCCGTATTTTCACATATCATAAACCTAATTACAGTGTTATTCGAAATCCGTTCATGCATAATAGTTATTTATGTATTAAGGGCATAAAGAAGCTTTTATGGCCAGAAGCGTTATTTCTAGCCCGAGGCGTTAGCCGAGGGCTAGGAAAAGGCTGTAGGGTCATAAAAGCAAGTTATGCCCGCTATACATACACTATTTTATGCACAGATTAGGTTTTTATCTCAAATCTATTGTTGTGTAAAAAATATAATTAAATCAGTACGTAGGTACATCAAGCCGCTGTGCGTATACTTATGTGCTTATACGAAGTACGTTACTATAGTTACTATTCCAAAATTTTTCATTTCAGTTTATTTTCATTGGTGATAAGTTTACAAGTTATATTAAGAACCAATCAAGTTCTACAACAAACAGCTCTGACATTTAATTGACGTTTCTTTATTGACCGTCGGAGCATAAAGATGCCCTTGGGCCATAAAGAGACGGTTATGTTTAGATGAGTCTAGCAATATTAGGTTAATTATAATGTATCTGTGCATAAATTAAATAATGCTCTTTCGTCCTGACAAAATAATCTATAAAATTTAAAAAGTTACAGTTTCTTCCCAAGGGTGTATGTTAGAGCAACGTCAGATTTATGATTGCGTATTTCGCGCCGAAACGTCCTCGCGCCGAAACGTCCTTGCGCCGAAATGTCCCATTCCGAGGAGAAATACACATTTATATCTCTCTTAATGCATAAATACTATCTATTCCTTACGAGTTGCACATCTGATTTTTTTACTAACTAACAAGTAATACTAAGATTTTTAATAATTTTATAAAAATTTAATACGATCTTAGTAACTTTTACATCTCTGCTTTTTATATCGTCTTTCTAACCAGCAAAATGGCACTAGGATAAAGTGGATACTTTTCCTGTTTAGGGAAACAAACTGAACATTTTTCCTTCCTACGGAGGCAAAATATCATTTTGTTTCCGGATTGAGGTGAGCAAAAATAGAACTTTCTGTTAAGGCTGATCCTCGTCTATCGACTTTATATACACACATTCAAAAATTTTGAAAAAAAGTGTCATTGTTTTTGAAATATTTGAAAAAAAATCAAAAATGTGTAGTATACTAACTACAATAAAATGTAAAAATAAACCTTTGTTAAATATCTATCCCTTTCTGCGATAGATGTAGTGGGAATAGTGAAAACAATTTTATTTCTATTTTGCGGTAGTTACAATTGTTTTGATTTTATTTTAATAATCCTCCTTTTAAAAATGCTACACTCAACTTAATTTTATAATTTTTTCAGTATTACCAAATAGTCTTTCTGCACTCCATCTAGTATTTATTGCAAGGTCGAAAGATTTTTGTCACTAATAATTCTGACTGCGATGAACCTTAAAAGGTAGTAGAAAAAATATATTAAATTCCGAGGGGCATTTTATTAAACAAATGTTGTACACCTATTCCCGGGAAAACGGCAATATTTACGGTTATTTCCGTATTCCTGAAATAATTTGCGGTATTTCCGTCTTTCCTAACCAACACATGTATTACCGTAATATTCCTGAGTATTCCTCAAGTATTACCTTATATATTCCTCAAATATTCCCCAAATATTTTCGATTCTTCCCGAATATTCCCTAGTATTTCTGAGTAATCCTGACTATTTCTCAGACATTGTCGTGTATTCCCGATTATCCTTTTGTATGCCTATTCCCAGGAATACGGAAATATTTGCGGTTATTTCCGTATTCCTGAATTAATTTCCGGTATTGCTGAATGCATTCCCGTATTTCCTACACAAATCATCATGAAATACTATAACAGAGTTTGTTGTACCCCACTCCCAAATTTTCATGTATTTCCGTAATATTCCCGAGTATTCCTCAAGTATTGCCATATTCTCGTATATTCCCCAAATATTCTCGATTATTCCCTAGTGTTACTGAGTATTTCTCAGATATTGCCGTGTATACCCGATCATTCTTTGTATATTCATGATATATTTTCGGAAATGTGTACACCTATAACAGTAACAAATAGTAACTGCGTAAACTGCAAGGCGGGACTTACTGCCAATAACTTCAAAAGAAATTAATTTGGTCATTGACATGTAGCAGATTGAAGACATTTTCGAGTGAAAGCGCATGGGGTTGTAATTTCAAAGCTAACTAAATTGTTAGGCAAGGTATAATTCATTGATTGAGTGATACGCTCAAAATGGAACTAAAGGTAGGGTACACAGTCATCTTATGCTACAGGGACATCTTCCACTGTTAAGCTATTTTGGCCCAAAGCATTTTTTACTCTGTTAGGACTATCTGAGCCCAAAAATCTAAGTTCGTTCACCTTCTCAATAACGATTATTTATGCAAGAATGGGTTCTTCATTCTTGGACGTACAACTTCACATGATGCTAATGATCTAGGCGTAATGCTTCCTATAGATTTCAAAGCAGTGCCATAAATTCTTCAAAACAAAATGTCAATCAACAAAACAGATACAACACACAATAAGGCAAAAGTTTCAAGACTAACAATAGGGCTCTTTTTGGACATTTTTCGAGATTCTAACGGTAAAATTTTGGACAAAGCGGCAACCATTGTAATCAGCACTACAGTGGGCAAACAATCCGATTGAGATAGAAACAAAAGAAAAAATTAAAGAGGTTTTATTAAATTAAACCAAAGTAGTTCTATTGTACAAAAAAAAGAAAAAATAATAAATGCCTAGCAAGCTACACAAAATAACAGTCAATTAATTTCATTTTGTTTTAGAGTGAATAATAATGGTTCGCATTAAATTAACTTGTCAAGGAAGGTAATTCTCTGATGCTACTACGCGGATGGATCTCATTTCGCACATACACTATAATTATGTAATAAATTTTACTATAGTTAACCTTACCGGTTTAAACAATTCCATTTTCTATTATTAGATTAAAGTTAAAACTTGTTTTTCATTATCAACAATCATGTCGAGAGCAAAATAAGACAAAAAGATTATTTTTACTGCTTTCAAAGTCTCTCTTGGGATTTAGATATACAACTGAAAGGTATGTAAATAAAACATGCTCAAGCTCCAAGACAATCCGAGAGTGTGTTGATGATAGTGATGGTGCTGAGAAACAGACAGAGAGGATGAAGGATTGGGGGAAAAAAGGCTTGAAATCTGTGATGGAAGGACATTAATCAGGATTAAAATTTCAAGTGTTGCCGATATAATGAAAGTTTTATCAAAGAGAGGGCTTAATCTGAATGATTAATAACAATAATGGGGCTTGGGTAAAAACATGAAAAGTACATAAGGTTTCCGTTTGTTGGACGTCCAAAAGCAATTAGTCAAAAACTAGAAACCAATCGAACGCTTCTTAACCGCAAGGGTTCCCGAAGTATTTAAAATTTTATAACTGAACGTTTCCACTTTAAAAGGGTGTTTATGCGTATGATTACCGAACGTATCGTAATTGAAGCGCGCAATTCAATTTTAAAAATAAATAAGGCGCGAAATAACTAAAATAATACAAAATGGGGCTACAAAAAATTTCCCACTAGTGGGTTGCGTTTAACGAGTTTTTAAAACGCGTGTTAATGGGCTCACATTAATCAAATTTGACTAATTTCCTTAAAACACCCACTGCACTGGCAGTGTGATGCGGGGACACTTGAAATTTGCATCTCGCTATTATTATTATCATCATCATCATGAACAACTTGTAAATATCCGATGGTTTTATATTTAGAATAGTTTTAAAAATAGCTGTTCACTAGAGGAGTGAGAAATACCTGAACAAGCCAAAAGGTGCATTATACCTACTTATAATAAATATCACCCACACTAGAAAAAAAGCCTTTTAAAATTTTTCTGATATCTCCACACGCGTATACACAAACATACAGGAAGTGCTAAAACAAACACCCACTCACGCAACCAGAGAACAAACTTATGCCCTGTTATTATTTATTTACTAACAAGGTGCTGCTTACCTCGTTAGCGCTGCAATATTCAATTAAAAATCCAATTAAATCCCCAGCGTTCAAAAATGCATCACAATAATTTTCACGCTGTAACATTTTCAAATCCAGCAGCACTCTGTTTTGATACACACTATTTTTATCATTTACATAGTTGATTCTATTTAAATAAACTATAAACACTATTTAAATTCGATCGGTTTTTAGATTTACAGAAAAATGCAATACGCGCGACGCCCTTACTGCAAGACCAGCGCAAAACCAACCTGTCACATAGAACGCTAATTCCGAACTGGTCAGATGGGAGGAAAAAACTAGACACGAGAGCTCCGTGACTTCTTTCGACAACTGGAATTCACACGAGCGTGCTCGAATGCGTACGAATGAATACGATGGTGTTGGTGGGATATGGGTTTGAGATGTATTATTCGCATGGATTTAGAAATCTGTATTTTTTAGAGTAATTTTGATCAATCTGGGACTTTGCACTCGCACAATCAGATAAATCAGAATTAATAATTAGTAGACCAATATTTTTCATCATTACTTGGAAAATCATCATTATCAAAGTCTAAAATAGCGTGAGTATTATAATGTTATTTGTCGTAATCAATGATGTTCAAAATCAAAACGAATAACAATCTACCCAATTATAATAATTGATATTAACGATCACAATTGCCAAAATGATAAAGGCAATACTGAACGTGCCAAATTAGTGAGATTTATGAGGAATGCTTTACAAATGACCATTTATCGATTACTCTTGCTTGAAGGTAGTTACAGTTTGAGTGAACCCAATTACAAACTAATCTGCAAAGCGGTTTTGGTAAGATCTTGGCATATAACACTAAAACTGTTTTCAAAGTAATATCAAAACTTTTTATTAGAGAATTATGCATGTAAATAGCGACGCAATAATATTAGATATACATAATGTTAAGAAAATTCATTTGAAATTCTCAAAAATTCATTCCATTACTCAAAATTGGACTATACTTCATTCTGCGCGGTTATGAGGTTGAGACACCATAAACATATATTTATTTTGGCTTGTTGCACACCCTTGATAAACAAATCCACTCTAATATAGGCAATCTCTGCACCAACTTGTACAGATTCCTGATATTGTGAGCTCTAATTATATGGCTCTCCAATACATGTGTTGATCCTTATTCCAGTCTCAAATATGCTTTCTGACCATGCACTTAGATATAAGGCAAGTTATAACTGATCCTTTTCTTGCAAGTTCATTAGTTCTCTCAATTCTTGACAACTCACAGTCCTCTGACGCCCAGATCAATTTTAGGCTGTTCTGTTTCGATAGGGTTATGAACTCTCTAAGGCATTCCCATACTAATGGTCGTGATACGACCCTGTAGTTCGATAGAGCAGCTTGACTATCTGTTTAAATATGAATCGGCATATTTACAAAGCCTCCCTCATTACTCAAAACGAGCGTTTTGTAATAATGCATATTAACCTAACCTAAAGCTAAAGTCCTCTCTTGGTTTTAAATAATACAAACCAGCCACAGACCCTAATTCAATAGACCCATCTGTAATATCAAGGTAGTTTTCCACGTGCTTCTCTTGTGCTGCTTTGCTACTGTTGCTTTCGATTTGTGATGATTATCATCGTTGGAGAGGGCCTAAGGGGACCGGATGGCATTATGACTTTAAGGGCCCACCGCCCGCCTAGGATCAGGGCAGATGGTAATACTGTAATGATCTGGCTATTTACATGATTATCAATGATCACCACAATCAATCATTACCTAAATAACTTCCAACAGAAAGGCATTGAAACATAGGGATTGCCAGAGCAACAAGATAAACAACAGTAATTAAATAAATATTTTAACTAGAGCCGTGCTGATGATGGCTTTGTACGCGGTAATAAAGTATAATCTCTTTGGGCCAGCAGACAATCGTTCCACTTCGTTTTGGCATAATTCATCGTGTTTTTTCGGTGTCCTAGATGTTTTCCGTAACGGCAGCTTGGTCTGTATTTGGATGTAAACAAACTTGCAGCACTGAAAACGTCGTCAAAATGATCCAGTTGTTTCCGCAAATTCTTCTCCAAAGTTCTGATAAGTTCCCAAGCTTTAAGGTAGTTTAGTGCAGGAGTTTGGAGATATTGGCTTACCGGAGTTGATTAACCGAACATTTTTTCTAATGCGAAGGTTGTCAGAATAGTTTCAAATTTCAAACAGGAATCCATCAATGTCTTTTCTTGAAATGAAACCATTGGCTCGAACTCCATGCTCAAAGATAAGGCACTCTTCTTTATCAACGCAACGTATCGAGTTTGCTCCATGATGGTGGTCAAAGCTTTGTCTTTGGCCCACCATCACGTTTTTCGAATGTTCGCGATCGTCTCAACTTATCTCTACCAGCTGTTTTCCCCCTTGTTTGTCCTTGTTCTTGTTTTGTCCACCTACAAAGGTTCGCTTGAATGATTCGTGAATAAATACACTTAAGTATATTTGTAAGTTTCATCCCTCCTAATATTCAGAGACATGCAAGCCTTGGTATCTTGCGGAGTTTATGCATTGCATTTTTTGCGGTGTCTTTGTCCACCAAACCAACGCTGCATAAGTTATTGCTGGCTTAACCACGTTTTAAAACCAAGGTAACATGTTTTAGGTAACTGGTTTTAGCTCCTACTTCCTACAATTAGTGCGTTTTATAGTTGTTAACGAATGGTACCACAGTTGACTTATAATGGCCCTAGGCCTCCACTACTCCCAGGGGGTCACATGTTACGCAACGGCCCCTAGCAAAAAACCTAACTTAACCTGACCTAACCTAGCCTCTAATCTACAATCTAACTTAACTTCTAATACAACATCTAACCTAACCTGTAACCTAGCCTCTAACCGAACTTAAACAAATCTAACCTATGACCTTTCTGGGAATTTGGTGGTATATGTCCAGTATAAATGTATGTGTTGTGTTACAACTCCATAGGACTCCAATAGCCCAAAATGAGATTCGAAGCATAATCAACTTATTTGAATCTTACTAATTGAATAATTCCATGGGTTCCGGTAACAGAAGGATTTTGAGAAGGAGATAATAACTCCGCGTCGTAAATACAAGCATGTTATGAAAACTTAAGTAGGCAAACAAAGACTAACCTCTAACCTTAACCTTACCTTTCTTAGCCTATGGCATAATTGAGGATGCGTGAAATGCACAGTACGTTTTCTGTGTCACAACTCCAAACGCAGCCAAAAAATGTCCCAAGATTGAATTAGAAAGGTTGGCAGAATCAATATTCATAACATAATTCATAACATCCACCGTCCCTTAACATACGTTCCGCGGATCTAATGCAACCGCTAACTGATTTTACTTTTGAATAATTCCATGGTTACCGGACTATTAATCCACTCTACTCTATCTGCCGGTCCCAAGTTTGGGCAAAGGAGTGTTCAACTCAACGCAGCCTAAATATTCCTTTTTTAATTTTTTGAACTACCACGCTTTTTATTTGGATAAAAGTAGTAATCTAGCAAACTTTTACAAAATAACTTTCATTTTTAAATTGTAACAGTGTAAAAGTGTAAAGGTATAAAGGTGTAAATGTGTAAAGGTGTAAAGGTGTAATGGTGTAAAGGTGTAAAGATGTAAAGATGTAAAGGTGTAAAGATGTAAAGGTGTAAAGGTGTAAAGGTGTAAAAGTGTAAAGGCTTAAAGGTGTAAAAATGTAAAGGCGTAAAGGTGTAAAGATGTAAAGGTGTGAAGATGTAAAGATGTAAAAGTGTAAAGGTGTAAAAGTGTAAAGGTGTAAAAGTGTAAAAGTGTAAAGGTGTAAAAGTGTGAAAGTGTGAAAGTTTGAAAATGTGAAAGTGTGAAAGTGTAAAAGTGTAAAAGTGTAAAAGTGTAAAAGTGTAAAGGTGTAAAGGTGTAAGGGTGTAAAGGTGTAAAGGTGTAAAGGTGTAAAGGTGTAAAGGTGTAATAGTGTAAAGGTGTAAAAGTGTAACTGTGTAAAGGTTAAAGGTGTAAAGTTAGTAAAAGGGTAAAGGTGTAAAGGAATAAAGGTGTAATAGTGCGTGTAAAGGTGTAAAAGTGTAAAAATGTAAAGGTGTAAAAGTGTAATGGTGTAAAAGTGTAAAGGTGTAAATGTAGTAAAAGTGTAAAGGCGTAAATGTGTACTAGTGTAAAGGCGTAGAAGTGTAGAAGTGTAAAGGTGTAATGGCGTAATAGTGTAAAGGTGTAAAGGTGTAAAAGTGTACTACCTCTCCAAATCCCATAGTTAAAATTTAGATTAACTAAAAACTTAATTAAGTGCATATTTGGTAAGACATCTAGTCCCGACTTCCATCCAATCAATGAAAGGATTTGCTGAATGCGACTAAGAAGAAAAATTTCCAATATCAGCATAATTAACGCTCATGCATCAACGGAAGAAAATACTGATATCGCAGATGAGTCCTAAAGGTTTCTAAAGTTTTGTACCAGCTGTCCAGCGATGGTCGTTTGCTATACTTAAATGTTACTATATCTGTGCAGCTCTTATATTTAGCTTTATCTTGAAATCTGTACATCAGTTATCAGCCTGTACAGTCCCAATTTTAAGTAGAATCTATCAATAGCTATTTAGCGAAAAACAATTGTTCAAGCGACCTTTCAAACTCCGTGTCTTATTTATTGATAATCTGTGTCTTATAATCGAAAATTCACAAAGATTTTCGTGTTCATATGCCTAACCAATAATCCAGCATACTACTTGTCTTAACAACAACTACTTACTTTGTCATTTTCTTCAAGACACTCACCTGAAACAAAGAAAAAGAATAATTAGTCTATCTAGCAAAAATATAAAACAACTTTGTACAAATTAAATAATATCAAGTCTGTCAAAACAGAATCACTTTAACAAAGATTCTAGCTTAGTTAAACAAATCTGGAAGATGTACTATAGATTTATACTAAAAATCAAGAAATATATGAGGATTACATAATCCTCTCAGCCTTGTAGACACGATTTCACTTTCTGCGAATGAAGTATTCTGTCAATTCTGCGTATTTAGAATCAAGTAGGTTAGAAGGTAGGACGAGCACTGTAGGTTTCCTGACAAAACATCGACTGAACATCGATGAAATTCCATTCATTCCAAGCTTCTTGCAAAATTAAAGGTTCAATCGTGCAAATTTGGTGATATTCGGTTGTATTTTTATTCAGTAGTGTTCTGGTTTAAGGGTAGGCAGATTTTCACTTCAAAACGAAATCCCTTTTTAGATATTTTCAATCAGTTATTTGCAGGCGAACTTTTTTTTATTGTTTGAATATGAAGCGCAGATTTACTGTGTTCCCTATATGAGTCGGTGATGTGGCATATAAATTCAGTTTTCAATTTAACTTTTAATGAACTTTTGCAGTGTCACGTACAAAATGATAAAACAAACAAAATAAGAAAAGATATAATACATCCAACCCACTCGTTTGTCTGCACGTGAATCACACTTTTATTAATTCAGAAATAAAATTTATACATATTTACAGTGCAACCCGTCCAGTGAATGAGATATAATTAGAAGAAAACTCAAAATAATCCATTAATATACAATAATTAAAGGTGGGCATTCTACCCACCACACATAAAAAATGTAACTAGAAAATAAAAAATTTGGCTTTTAAATATTAAAATCTATGTGGAGAGCTAATTGAAATTAATATATTATGCAATGAATAAACTATCGTACTGATTTTAAATAAGAATAATTTACTGAAAATACAAGGACCTATACTATTAAGTAGGCGGAGAGCTCTGTGCGTACAAGTAGTGTGTGCGTTAGCATGTATACACGTCTAAACATACCGATCACGATACGAACTCCACCACCGTCCACCCACTTGCAAAGACCTATCTGTATATTTTTATAATACTTTCATTTCATAATACTGGAACTGAAGCGTTACGTGGGACGAAACTTCTTCAGTATGGAAACATTGTTTATCTGGAAACTTGTTTTTGATCAAATGTCAAGTGTGATAGAAATTTTTGAATGGGCAGTGCGTAGGCCCTTAGATTGTCAATAAAAATCTTCTGCACTCGAAAAGCTATCAATACAAGTCACCACCGCTCAATATTAGAATTGATGGACAGTAAAGGATTGCTGAAAGCCGTAATTTATCCACCTATGATCAGATTCTGAAAAGCGTCCACTCTAGATAGGTTGGTGTCTTTGACAAAGAGTAACACGATATCCGTCTTGTAAAATTTCTAAAGTTAAATCTATCGAGCCTATCAGCATATTATTAATACTCTTCCATACTTCATACTCGACGTCTCATAGAGACGAACGTCTCAGTAAAGTTGTTCAAACAGGTCGAGACCTATTGGCTTAGGGAGTTTAACTCACTATCAGACAGATTTGAAACACCATAACAATAAGAACATCTATGTCATTAGTTTTCTAATTATGCTAATGTATTAATAGGAAGTATTGAAAATCTAGAAATAATAGTTTGATGTTCGTTCAAGCTAGATCAGGATAGTTCTGTACGTTCGACTAGTGGTTCAAACGTTTTGGACATCGGGAAATCCTAAATCTTTGAAGACTTCATATTGATTTAAGACCTAGAAAACTGGGAAAACTTGGAGCTAAATATGAAAGTTTAAAAGTTACGAAATCATTAACTCACGAATGAAACATTGTATTTTGAATTTAAAGTGTTTCAGCACTCCTAATCCTCCATTGCATTTTTAAATTCTTATACCTCTAGGCCGTTCTTGTAAATAAAATCTAGCAATTGTAAGTTTTTGAAACTACGGTGCTACATAAGTTAAATTTCTGATTTCTAAAGTTTTTGCAATTTTAAAACCCTGTAATAGGATATTGCAAACATCTCTCATGTTTTCCGACTTAAAGTACCTAGTGAATCTGGAACTGTAAAATTGGTAAAGTTAAAACACTAAAACTAAAAACTAAACTTTAAGTTTAAATTCTGCATTTTTTGAAACTTTGAAACTATAAATTTCTAATTCTTCAGAAATTGGAATGTCACTATTATTTCGTTTTGATAACAAAAGATCCGCAAATGCCTCAAAGTTATGAAACTAGAAAATATCAAATCTGTAACTTTAAATAAAACTTCATTGCAAATAAATATGGCAATCTGAGCTGTCAAAATTCTGAATTATCGAACTGAAATGTTTCGATGTTTTAACGTTCCGATGCCTTCATGTTTTGATGTTTTGATATTCGATGTCTCGACGTTTCAATTTTTCCACGTTTTGATGTGTCGATGTTTCAGCGTTTGACTTTAACGATTCCATACCGAAAGACTAGTTTCGGCTTCGGAAGAAGAAGTCTCAATGCTTCACTGCATCAATATCGCAATGCATGGATACTTCGACATTTCAATGTCTCGATGTATTAACGTTTCCATGATTCGATGTATCGATATTTTGAAGATTTCATACTGAAATACTAGTTCAGGCTTCAGAAGAGGAAGTCTCAATCCTTCAGTGCATTAATGTCTCAATGCATCAATACTTCGACATTTCAATGTCTCGATGTATTAACGTTTCCATGATTCGATGTGTCGATATTTTGAAGATTTCATACTGAAATACTAGTTCAGGCTTCAGAAGAGGAAGTCTCAATCCTTCAGTGCATTAATGTCTCAATGCATCAATACTTCGACATTTCAATGTCTCGATGTGTTAACGTTTCGACGATTCGATGTGTCGATGTTTTGAAGATTTCATACTGAAATACTAGTTCAGGCTTCAGAAGAAGTCTCAATGCTTCAGTGCATCAATATCTCAATGCATCGATCATTCGACATTTCAATGTCTCAATGTATTAACGATTCGACGATTCGATGTGTCGATGTTTTGAAGATTTCATACTGAAATACTAGTTCAGGCTTCAGAAGAGGAAGTCTCAATCCTTCAGTGCATTAATGTCTCAATGCATCAATACTTCGACATTTCAATGTCTCGATGTGTTAACGTTTCGACAACTCGATGTGTCGATGTTTTGAAGATTTCACACTGAAATACTAGTTCGGGCTTCAGAAGAGGAAGTCTCAATCCTACAGTGCATTAATGTCTCAATGCATCAATACTTCGACATTTCAATGTCTCGATGTATTAACGTTTCCATGATTCGATGTGTCGATATTTTGAAGATTTCATACTGAAATACTAGTTCAGGCTTCAGAAGAGGAAGTCTCAATCCTTCAGTGCATTAATGTCTCAATGCATCAATACTTCGACATTTCAATGTCTCGATGTATTAACGTTTCGACAACTCGATGTGTCGATGTATAGAAGATTTCATACTTAAATACTTTCAGGCTTCAAAAGAAGAAGTCTCAATGCTTCAGTGCATGAATGTCGCAATGCATCGATACTTCGACATTTCAATGTCTTGATGTATTAGCGTTTCGACGATTCGATGTGTCGATGTTTTGAAGATTTCATACTGAAATACTAGTTCAGGCTTCAGAAGAAGAAGTCTCAATGCTTCAGTGCATCAATGTCTCAATGCATCGATCATTCGCAATTTCAATGTCTCAATGTATTAGCGTTTCGACGATTCGATGTGTCGATGTTTTGAAGATTTCATACTGAAATACTAGTTCAGGCTTCAGAAGAAGTCTCAATGCTTCAGTGCATCAATATCTCAATGCATCGATCATTCGACATTTCAATGTCTCAATGTATTAACGATTCGACGATTCGATGTGTCGATGTTTTGAAGATTTCATACTGAAATACTAGTTCAGGCTTCAGAAGAAGAAGTCTCAAAGCTTCAGTGCATCAATGTCTCAATGCATCATCATTCGACATTTCAATGTTTCGATGTATTAGCGTTTCGACGATTCGATGTATCGATGTTTTGAAGATTTCATACTGAAATACTAGTTCAGGCTTCAGAAGAAGAAGTCTCAATGTTTCAGTGCATCAATGTCTCAATGCATCGATCATTCGACATTTCAATGTCTCAATGTATTAACGATTCGACGATTCGATGTGTCGATGTTTTGAAGATTTCATACTGAAATACTAGTTCAGGCTTCAGAAGAAGAAGTCTCAATGCTTCAGTGTAGCAATGTCTCAATGCATCGATCATTCGACATTTCAATGTCTCAATGTATTAACGATTCGACGATTCGATGTGTCGATGTTTTGAGGATCTTATACTGAAATGCTAGTTTAGACTTCGGCAGAAGAAGCTTCAATGGTTCAGTGCGTCAATGCTCAATTCATGGTTATTTCGACATTTCAATGTATTAACGTTTCGACAATTCGATGTGTCGATGTTCAGCGCAGACTGAGTACTGTGGACTGAAGAAGCTCTAAGAGCAGAAGCCTCCCTAAGGTGGGTCAGCCGGGCGTATGCCCGGGGCACCGAGGGCTAGTGGGGCCCCGCACCGAGCTACCTTATTTTAATCAACAACCCAGTATATATCTTACGCATTAATAAAATAGACTGGGAAAAACCGACATTTAATGCAAGTTCTTATACATAAACAAACACCTCACCATTTGAACATTATTATAAACGAGCAAACGGCGAGACGTTTGTAACGGAATAGTCGCGCGCCGCTTATGGAAGTTTTAAAACTAGTGATGGGGGTAGTGGGAAGATCCCGCTCGCCCCCCCATCTAGCAGCACTGCTTAGTAGTGGTGTGTTTTAATGCTACTCGTAACACCCAAAGCGTCGGGAAATAAAAAAGTGTCGAACACTTCACAATAAACAGTAGCAACGCGTCATAGCATTTTGTTACCGGAAGTACCTACTAACAATAAAATTGGTCCATTGATTATGTGCTCATAAGCATGGATGGTACTATTGAAGGTCGTTTGAATTGCCAAAGCAGTGGAAATGACAGAAACAGCGGTATATACAAATACGTATCTAGTATTAAAATAAAGATCGATATACTTCAATATTTCAACGCTTCTCATAAGCGGGTCTCACAACACCTAAGCGTTGTAGCACTTCGAGAAGCATCGAGAAGTGTATGCGTTATCTTATAATCCACCACTACTGCTGAGCATTCTACTACTGCTAGTTCGAGAGCATCTTGTATACAGGGTGTAATTAATATATTTACTAGAACCCTCGTAATGATTTCATAATGTAGCTGTGATGATTTAAAACATATTTTTCTTATCACCATGTGGAGGCTTCCTGCTAGTTTTGGAGAAAATAATAAACAAGCAAAAAAATTTTTAATATGTTCTAAGGAAAATATGTTTTAAATTTTCTGTTGCAGCTATCCCCCATTACGAGGTTTCTACTTAAATTAGTTGCACCCTGTATATTTATTTATTCACTTTTTTACTGGGGGCCCCACTCCATATTTGTGCCCGGGGCCTCAAAATCAAAGGACGGCACTGTCTAAGAGCCATTACTCTTAAGGGGTGTTGATGCGAATACATAGCCTCTCACACTTAAGACAACTTCACTTCACTGAGGTACATACCGGGAGTCTAGAACGTGTAGACTTACGAACGAAGCTCTGTCGAGGGCTCACCAAGCCTATAATTTGGTAGATCGGGGGCAAAACCATTAAAAAACCAAGTTTCGTCACATTTGAGGTTGGATTCGATCGGGCAGTGGTCTCCAACTCTTAGAGTTGGGGAATAGTCTTATGCTGGACGAGGTACTGACTCCTAAGAGGAGGTGCTGACGGGTGAGAGCGTATCTGCTCCGGTATTAGCCTGGAGAGCTAGTAGAGGTTTCGATAGGTATACCTAGCCCCCACCAGTGGGTTACTGGTAGCACTGTCGATTTGAGAGCTTATGCGCGCTAATTGGGCGTATCCCAATTCGTGTTCCCGAAAGGGGAACCGTGGTGATTAGGTATCTAGGTGCGCCACTTTAAAAGAACGCCGACAGTTCTAGTTGACTCTAGGCACAGTTGCGGTTAACTCATATGTTTCGATACTTTGACGTTTCAATGATTCGATGTATTAACGTTTCGACATTTCGGTGTGTCGATGCGTCAATGTTTCAACGTTTAATGTTTCCACGTATCAACATTTCGACGTTTAAGTGATTCGGAGTCTCGATGTTTCAAAATTTCAATGTTTTAAAAACACCATGAATTTGTAAAAGACTGAAACCCTGAATGCTAAATTTCTAACAAACCTTTACATCTTACACAAAACTGGGATCGACAAAACTTTAAAGCTTAACGACATTATTTGAACATTTCATACTGTAACAATAGTTTAGACATCAGAAGAAAATCTGAATCTGAAAATAGGAGAATATCTGAAACTTGACTATCTTATGCTCCAAATGTTGGCAATGGTATGTTAAGAAGATTAGAATTATGAAACCTATAAAGAAATCACTAACTCAGGAAACTGAGATTTAAAAGTAGGGAAACATCTATATCTGAAAATGTAACTAAAATTTTAAAACTTTGGTATTCGAACACTTGAAAATATTCGACCGTTAATTTATCACAAACTGTAATCTGAACTCTTAAAACGTATAAGTCTCAATAGTTACTTTGAGTTTGAATATCATTAAAACGTTTGAAACACTGAAAAATTTAAAATGCAGGAACTTGATATCTAGAATTCTAGAAGAATAAATCATGTGATTATACTTCCACCTGAAAGTAAAGCTCTATCTAAAACTTAATAAATACTTCGAACAATTGATATCTATGAAATTTGAATTTATAAATATAAACTTTGAGCTTTGAAACATGAAACTCTGAATCATTGGAGTTTCAAGTTCAATCGGTCTTAACTTTTTGAAAATCTTTAAAAACTCTCGAAATTGTATACCCTCTGTAACACCAATTATCTGAAACTATGAGATTTTTAAACTTTGAAACTTTGAGACTCGGAATTCTGAAACCGCGAGATTCTTATAAGTGTGAAACCTTAAACGTTTTTAAGATTTATTTGAGTAATTAGATGCATGCAGCATTCTAGTGGCCACTTGCATTTTTATTCTTTTTTATCTATAAGATGCATGGCAAGTTACGTATGCGTTCTTGGAAACGCAAAATAAAACGGCATTGAGATGATTATTACCAATTACGTGTTTAAATATAATTATTTTTTATACGATGTTAATAATTTAGTCAAGAAATAAATTAAGAAGTTTAACGAACTGGAATGATCAATCGAAAAAAATATAAAACAAAATCAATTTGCACGCATTTACAACTTTGTTCAATTAAAGTCTTTAATGATTAGAAAAAGGAGGAAATAAAAATTTTCCTCCATCGTTAGCGAACTTATTTTCATTTCTAAATCACGTCACGTACGCAGATACGTACTTACGTCAAAATACAACCGTGTACACAATATTATAAACCTGCAACTAACCACAAAGGCCAAACTGATTACCTATCCGTCCGGTTAAGTGTAAATGTGCGAAAGTGAGGTTAAGAAATCGAGACGGGTATAAACTGATTTTATTTCCTTGTTAGTAAAAACGGCAACTTAATAAAAAGAGGAATAAATCTTCCTTTATTATACTTTCTTATTTATTTTAATGTTTGCTATAATAAATTTGTATACAGTAATAAAAAGTCAATAACCTCAATAAGTAATAAACACCTACAAGAATCGAGTAAAGCCTCGATGATAATAAATAAAAATAATAAAAATAGGAAGAAATAGCAATGCTAAGCGGTTCTTCTAGTTTCTCATATAAAAAATAATATACCTAGTATTTATTTGCAATTTTCCAAAAATGGTTCGGTTATATAATAAGGCGCCACCTACTCGCACATTTAATTCTATGTTTCGTAACAATAAACAGTATAAAAACTTAAGCAGCTACTAAATATTAATAAAATGAAATTATATGTGTGGGAAGGCCTAATTGTGTTTACAATATAGAATTAAGGATGTGATTAGTGACTTGTTAAATATAATGACAGTTTTTTTATAGAACCGAGGAGTAGTAGTAGTAGTAGTAAATGAATACGAAGGCATCTATGTAGTAAATAATGTAGTAAATGAATGATGATGATTCCGCCTTTTTATGCACTCTGTATATTTTGATATAGAGGACTACTGTGCACGTATTCTTCTCTCGCTTACATCAACTATACTGTGACCAAAGTGACAAGAAATGAGTCATGACAAACACGTGGGCGAATTTGTAAAATGCATCTACAATTACCCGAAGGTCACGCTGTAATCTAAATGATAAAATAAACAATAAATGAGCTAGAAAGATTCATTAGCGGAACAAACCCCTTTTTAATTAAAAGTAAATGTGAACGAAGAATGAAAATGTGTTGATTCTATCGTACGTCACTGAATTCTTAGCAACGTGAAATTTGCACTCTTATCTTATCTCGGGTCGTATTTCTTTATTCCGGTGTGATTACGAAAATGACTCATTTCATCCATTTTTGGCTGGGGTATAGTATCAATATTATTTTTATTTATTCATATTGACGTAAGAAACAATGTCATTCAACTGCGTATATGCATTTAGAAAATTCAAACATTAATGTTTAACTACATGCCTACAGGGTCTAGGTCATATACTACAAACAACAAATCATAGACTGTAAAGTATACGCCACTATAGACCACTGGGTGTAAACAGCAGGCTATGCATCATCAACCATACAAGCATACAACATAAGATAACTTAGAAATTTTCTAAACCTAAGTCTAAGGCTGCCAATGCCAATCTCTTCTGATAATAACAAATGATCTGGAAAACAAAAACAGTCGGTTAGGGTTGGACAATAGTCCAACATGAAGAAAATGTCTTGTTCATACTAGCTTTTTTACTAAGGTCGGCCTGGAACATAAATATGGCAGCCCAGGTATGTCGGAAGTATTCTCACGGGGGGGGGGGAGACTTCAATTTCATAGATAAGATACCGTAAAATTGCCATAAAATTCCAATAAGTATAAAGGATGATATAATAATCAAGATAGAGATGCTCAATTGCTCAATACTGCAGGCTATTATTTTAGGACGTTTCCAATATTTAGAAAATAAGTTTCCAGGAGTTGGCTATCCTGCTTTTATGAAAGCGGAAAATAAAAATAATAATTTTTAAATTATCTTATTAATTACACTAGGAGAGAAAGAGACCAACCCCACCAATCCCTCAAAATAAAGAATAAAATCTCACAGATTACTGTTAGAAATGGAACAATACAAGACGATAAGAGTGTAAGGATTTGCTCGTTAAATGTTAGAACATTAAAACCTGAGGAACGACGAACAGAATTAGAATATGCAATAAGAAAAATTAATTATGATATAGTTATTACTCATATTAGGAGTGAAAGAACCCAGGTAGCAAAGGCACGTGAAAAACTGGTCACTGAATGATGTAGATGTAAGACGTAAATATGACGTGATAATGACTTCCTAATATCTCAAACCAATGACGTCGTATGCTAGACGTTAATTTCACGTCTTACAAACTAATGTAACGTTTATTACCTAAATCTATTACCTAAAAAAGACGACAATATGATGTGATATGTGTCACGTAATTTTAATGGCATTTACTGGATGACATTATGTCGTCGATTTTTGGTTCACTGACGTCTGATGACGAGTTATCATCAGATGTCGACGTCATTATGACGTACTTTTGCTACCTGGGAAATAAGAGAAAGGGAAGCTGTTATAGAAAGAAAAGCAATGAATATTTGGTGCTATAAAGAAGAAAAAAGGCTATTCAGGGTGGTATATAAAGAAAAGTGGTATAGAAGAAAGAAATGGTATATAAAGAAGAAAATCACAATGTACATACAGGAATTCCAAGTGTATTCGGATAGAATTGGACACACACAACTGAGTATAGATAAGAAATGGATAACAGAGTTGAATAGATAACAGGGAACTACAACAAAGAAAAGCGAAGAGATAAATGAAAGAGACAACTAACTGCTATAACTTATAAGCAGTTATTCAATAGTGACTTAGAAAAAGTGTAAACGAGGATGATATAAACAACACAGACTCTGTTCAAAATTATAAATTAAAGTTGGAAGAATTAATGGAGGTTATAACTAACTTAAAAGAAGGCTCCAGGATTCTACCCCCCCCCCCCCCCAACAGTATTGTTAATGCAGTTCTGTTTAAGTAATAATACTTATTATGAAATATAATATAAATATAAATAAATAAGTAAGGCTTCCACAAATAAAAAACTATAGACCAATTAGTCTATTACCTGCTATACATATATAAAATACGTTCTACAATTCGTAAAAAAAGAACAAGCTGGATTTAAAAGCGATTTTTCTACCATGGACCATTTACTAACGATAAACCAGAGAATAGAAAAACATAAAGAATACAATAAACACAATCTACATAGCCTTTGTAGACTTTAAAAAGGCCTTTGACAGCTTAGAACATAAGAGTATATTATATTAAACCCTCAAAAACCAAGACCTACCACCGAAATATCTAAGAATTATAATGAAGATTTACTATCAGATTAGAAAAAGAAAGAGGGAGCTTCCAAATCAAGAGGGGAGTAAAACAAGGGACCCCTTATCAGCAAAAATATTTAGAGCCGTTCTACAGAAGATTTTATTGGAATAAGCATGGAATACACATATCAGAAAGGAAGATGACGAACCTACGTTTTCCAGACGATCTTATACTATATTAGCAGACAGTAGAAACTCGATAACAACAATTAATAATGCTATAAGATCTAATAACAGGGAATCAAAAAGCTGCTCTACTATAAGTATCGAAAAACAAAGCTGCTAACAAATGGTACAAAAAGTGATATATAGATAAAAAGAAGAAAGCTAGAAGAAGTCCAAAAAGTAATCTAACTAGAAAAAATAGTAAGTTTTTGATAATAGAATGGAAAAAAAACACAGCGTCGTATAAGCATGGTATCGAATAAGTTCTGGGCAATAAAGAAGATAATAAAAAGTGATCTGGGAATTACATGTGGCCTGAATGTCGAACGAAAGATGGGAGCATATTACCACAAATTGGTTACCAACGGATGGTGTAAGAAAACGAGAGCGATCAGAGAAGAGCTGCGAAGAAGAAATAGAAAAGTTCGCTGGCACAAACTGGAGACGAGAAGCAAAGAAGTTTTAAAAACTTTAAAGTAGCTTCGGGCAAGTTACTGCTACAATCATAATACCACTTTCAAGTTGCAGCAACTTTAAAGTATTTATGCTAAGTGGAAATACCGTTCCATATACTTTAAAAGTTACTTAGAAGTAATGGAACTACATAGTTCCGATAAATAGTATAAAAAACTACACAATTACTAAAATATTCAGAATTGAAGTAATTAAACCTATAAAGTCATAAATGTAGTTGTAGTTACGTAACAACTACTCAATCAAAGTTCCGATCTCAGTTACACTGCTACTTAGATGCTGCTTGGGATATTGGGAGAAAGAGAACTCCTAAGAAAAGCTTATAAACAAGTAAAACTTACGGTCCAAAGGAGGGAGATAGGAAAGTCGGCTCTAAAAGATCAGTCCGATATCTCTGAGATACTGGTAAAAATAAGTGGGCCAAATAAGTAACATAGACCTATGAAGAAGAACCAAAGAATAAAGTATGAAAATTCAAACTAAGCATCTTAAATAGAATTGGATAAAATATACCTTACAAATAGAAGCCAGAAGTATGGCCATATCTTGAGAAAAAGTGAAATAACTTGTCACGAACAAGACCCAACGCAAGCTCTTTGTGGAGGCTCTATACTCCAGATTTAACACAGCACATATTTTGTCATCTTCTGATACAAATTCTGCGTTATAATATCCTTAAAAGTAAACAATTTCTGTTCTCATTACAGAAGCTACTACAACGCTCCTTCACTATTCACATAGAAAAAGTTTCTTACCAAAGGGACTGAAACTTGAAACTGGACGCGAAAGACTTGTGATACCTCCTTCAACAGTCGGTTAATATTTTGCTTCCCCCCCTCCCCCCACCCATTGTACACTGGCATTAGTTTTATGGATCTAAAGCAGGTTCCTTATTGGGACATAATGCTCATTACGATACTAATTGTTTCTGTAGTGTATAGCAGAGGTGTGCCTATGTAGTGACCTTCAACGAAGATACTTTCCTGTCATTTAATGTAATTTAAGAAATAACAATTTCTTCGTGAAACTCTGAACTTTATCTGAACGAAAATGTTTTACCTTATGGATGCAGGTCAATGACTTCCATCGACTATTGCAACAACTACTACAAGTGATCTTATGTTAAAAGTCAAGCTCATGGATATGTGTCCTCTTTATGATATCATAAGTCTTGGTTTTGTCTTTTTTCTGTGTCAGGCTTACAAACATTACAATCCCAAATATACATAAACATTATTTTTTAAAACCAACATTTCTTTGGGTTGGATCTTGGTCTTTCACTTGGCACACTTCTAGGTACTAAAAACCATGATGAAGAAATCTAAAAAGGCTAGATGGAAGAAAACTGCACGTTACAAAATGACGATGCAACTCTTCAACCTGTTAAAACTTGCTACTTCCTGAAAGAAATAATATTACAATTGATACAAACTGTGGCTTTGAGCTGATTTTTAACTCAGTTTTAATACATAAAAAAACACGAGAGTAAAAGTATGATAAAACCAATGGACTTAATAAATTTCGAATAAAAAGGTTCAATTTTTCTGAGTGTGGAGATGATGATCCACGCTGTGGTTTTTTAAGCGTTGAACTGTACAGTCAGTAGCCTTAAGACCCTAACTACAATCAAGTAACGCCCTGTCGCATCAGTTGACTTTCATATGCGTGTGACGTGGAGGAAAACTATAAAGGTAATCGTCAGTTAGCTGTTCGGGTATATATTCACCTCTGTGTACCAGTCGCTAATCTAAGCGCCGATTCTATGGTTTCAAGCTGCCAACAGTGACATATCGTCACCAGACAATAACCAATTTCTGCTCCAGTTTGGGTTACCGATCAGGGTAGATTATGGAGCAGATAGGCAGTGGAGCCATTGCAGTGTTAGTTCACCAAGAGTAGGGCTGTGCATAATAATCGACTAATCGGACCTTTGATTATTTTAAGAAAATAGTCGTAGGTCCGATTAATCGATTAATCAATCAGTCGATTTAATCGATTAATCGATTGCTTTTTTAATCGAGTTTTTATTATTGATGTCCATAATCGCACAACACTAGTTGCTTCTCAAATTTTGATTGAAGTAGCATTGCACACCGACCATTACGAATTGCGCATATTGTTTCTGTACTAAAGCACAAAATTGGTGATGTGTGATGTCATACGTGGTATTACTCGTATTCTTACTATAAGTACAAGGTATGACCAGAGCACCAGATCGATTAATCGGATTAATCGATTGATCAATCGATTATTAGATTAATCTATTTTTAAATCGATTTTTGATTAATGATTTCGATAATTGTACAGCCCTAATCAAGAGTTATCTCTGAAGTCGTATCGCTTGAGGTGGTTCTGTAAAACGCAGCATTATTGTGCCAAAAAGGTAGGTGTTGTGTACAATACAAACACAGCCAATTGATTTTTACTTGCGCTATCCAGACTCAATATCTGGACGCAAACAAGAAGTATAGTGTAGTATCACCCCCAAAACTCTGTGTATCTTGCTAATGTGGAAAAGACAAAATAAGAAGCTAGCACAAGGAACAAAATCTTCAAGAAAACTGGTCAACACCAACTTTGGCGCCAACTGTGGTATTTTAAAGCAGAAAATGCGTGCGCAGTTATGCCGAAAAGGTTAATTAGAGCTGTTACTATATTACGTTCCTGAAACAGTTTACAGCCGGTATTGCGTCACTAAACATAGTTAAGATAAAATGAACCGAGTAGACAAGAAAAACTGAGACAACTAGAAGACATCTGGCATTCATTGCATGCCCATCTATTAAATCCAATTGTCAAACATCTAAAATCCTGAAAAACTAGTTAAGAAACCCTTGGACCTGGCAGATAGAGCAGGAAGCTGAACTCGTGGCACGATAGCATTAGGAACACCAACGCAATCAAAAGCATTAGCTTAGAAGTGTGAGAATACCTACCTGCCGGTTATGGAGACCTAGACTGGGCAATATGAAAAAACCCCAATTACCTACTCAGTATAACTGGCAAATCCAAAGGAGATGTTCTAACAAAGCTTCTAGAGAAATTGGAGAGTGCCTCAATGAAAAACGCACCATAGATGATGATGATCACAGGAGTGCTCGCCACTAGAATCACGTATGAAACTTTAGGAGTTAAGTAAACTCCAGTAGAAATCTTTCACGGAACGAATAAAATCAGCAAAGACGTCTCTAAAGCTCTTAATTACGAGTATGATCGAAGTAATCTTTGCGCAAAAGCAGCCAGGTTTGTACGAATTCCTCTTGAAGTCAGTGGGCGGCCAAAATCTGCTTCGTAGGCAAGCTGCAGGTTGCCGACATGTAGCATAGCATGGGAATGGAAATTCACGAAAACAAAGCCAAGGCCACGGTTTTCTCAAAAAAGTCCCAGTTTTGACATTGAGACTTTTTTGTTTTTACTGCAGTATAAACATCAACAGTGTTGAGCATCATACTGACTTTGACTTAGAATCATAGAATAATACCTTCATACATACATACATACACCTATGGTAATACATTGTCAACTGGAAAATCTTCGCTTATGTATGGTGTTAGATAGTTAAAATATTGATCATAAGATGAAAAATAAATATATTTACATGCATAAAAACAGCAAACTTCGACCATACCAGAGTTCTTGGTAAGTTTTGCTTCATTGTTATTCTGGCATTGATTTTGAATGTTCTATCTATATCGAGAGGTAACACAACCCAACACTTTGGTGTTGGTATTGACAAACAAAAAGTTGAATAAAATATTTGTGTTCTAACTCGCTTGCTGCAAAAAACCTTGCGTCTGATTGAATTCAAAACATTAAAGATATGTCAAAAAGTCGGCAAAACTCTTAGTTACTCTTGGTATTGGTATGATTAGTCTTAAATCTTGGTGTTGCTGATTGAAAGCAATTTGAGTCTTGGTCTTAGGTTTTCAGTGACTCTTTGTCATCCTTAGTATTGGTACGATCAGTCTTGATTCTGGTATTGCTGATTGAAAGCAACTTGAGTCTTGCTCTTAGGTTTTGCGCAATTTATTTCTTGGTTAGTGTTATGATGAGTCTTGATCTTGGTTTTACTGATTGATAACAACTTGAGTTTTGATCTGAGGCTTTGAGCCACATAACTTTTGAGTCTTTGCTACTCTTGGTATTGGTAAGAGCCTTGCGTCTGATTGAATTCAAAAGATTGAAAAGAACATTAAAGATATGCCAAAAAGGCGGCAAAACTCTTAGTTACTCTTGGTATTGGTATGATCAGTCCTAATCTTGGTGTTGCTGACTGAAAGGAATCTGAGTCTTGGTCTTAGGTTTGCAGCGACATAACTCTTGGTCACCTTTTTGGTATTGGTATGATCAGTCTTGATTTTGGTATTGCTGATTGAAAACAACTTGAGTCTTGCTTTTAGGTCTTGCGCAATTTAAATCTTGGTTAATGTTATGATGAGTCTTGATCTTGGTTTTACTGATTGATAACAAGGCCTTGAGCGACATAACTCTTGTCTTTGCTACGCTTGGTATTGGTATGATCAATCTTAATGTTGGTTTTGCTGATTGAAAGCAACTTGAGTTTTGATCGTGGGTCTAGCACAGTCTTAGTTTCTTCAAAGTTCCTGCTCAGTATATGTAAATTATATAATAATCTGAATTGTCAAGTTTAAAAATAGTTTGAGACAATCATTTATGTCAAACTGCGATTGTAATAAATCAAATGGACAAACGTGCGGTCTAAAACACTTACATGTGAGCAAGATTAA
Organism: Agrypnus murinus; assembly: GCA_929113105.1. Lineage (NCBI taxonomy): Eukaryota > Metazoa > Arthropoda > Insecta > Coleoptera > Elateridae > Agrypnus > Agrypnus murinus. The sequence goes on along the minus strand of OV816031.1, from coordinate 92,975,188 downwards.
AACTGGATCTATTTGCTTGTAAATCAATAGTTTCCATTTGCTAAGTTGCCAATTCGTATGCAGATTCACCCTTACGATATGAATCGGCCAATGATTAATTTCCTAAACCAAACGCTCCGACGTGATCATTCTCAAATATTAATTCTATAATTTTTCTCCTAATCAAAATTCAGAAGGCAAATCTTAGAGTTCCTCAATTTAAACCCCTTCACTATTCAAGAGGCATGCAATTTTGCATCCTCCTCCCGTATGTGTTAAAAACAAACCCATCTCCTTTAAACACCAGGTGAATTTTAAACGACTCTTGTGTTTGGTTAAAAGGAAGAAAAATAATAATAGCAAGAAAAAAAAGAAGTAAAAGAAACTTAACTCAGACACGCTCACGAGCCTATCCCACCACTGAAACGTGCAAAGGTAACTTGATACCAAGACAGTGATTTAACACCATAAAACATATACAAACAAAGTGTAAAATTAATTACAATATAAAATTACCTAAGCATGGAGGCAGGCATGCCTAGAATGTTAAACAGACTTCGGTTGCTGGCTGCTTGCTCTCTGCGTTCAACTTCCAGCACCGTGTGTTTTATTAGAATTCGTGTGTTGTTTTTGTTGGGCCAGAGAACAGGGAGCGAACTCCGAATAGAAATGCTTGCCAGAATGTGAAGAGGTGAGGTGAGATTCAGGCTACTTGTAATTTTTCCATACCCAAGCACGTATTTCACCATCCTCACAAAACTCTTCTATTAGTTTGTTCTATTTCAAAGATATTGGGAGCTGTATACTCTATTTTTTTTTTATCAAAGATTGATTTTGAATCCCACGACTCATTATGGCATGTTACCTAGTCTGGATGCACGTATCATAGAAGATTTTTATTTATTTACTTTATCCTTTCACATCAAGCTTTGAATTTATCTTCTTTTGAATCGAGGTGGAATTCTTTGATAATTAAGACTAATGAGCGTTTTCAGATTTAATCTCAGTAGGCGTGTTGTTTATATACATTATTTATCAGCAAGTCAAAACACGATTACACCTGTAATATTAAATCGAAAGCGATATGTTCCAGTCTTCCAGGTTTCAGAAGTTATTCCAACCACCTTTTCTTTTCCTAGACATTCTAAAACAGGTCGAATCATTTTTCAACGATATGTATGGAACAGAAGAAGAGAAGATACACACACACAGGCATCCACATAAGCAAACAAACGATGTGAATCTGAGATAACATATAAAAGATACTTTAACACGTCAATCTTTCACAGTGACAATCAAAATGGGCCCACGTTCGTAGCGTACACGCCGCCGCATATTTCATAACCTAACACTTCCCTCTTATCTGATTTTAAAAAGGCTTGAAGTGTCCTTTTATATTTTTCTTTGTTTCACCTTCAATTATGATACTCAACACACATTTTTATTATTATCATTATTATTGTTACAAAAGGAATTTTTAGGTTGTTAAAAACGTTTTAGCTAAGTTTGTTATTATTCTTTAATAAGTGTTAGATGGATATTAAGATAATGAAGAAGTGACCAAAATTTAATTGGTTAACATTTTTAACATTCTTAGACGATAATTTAATGCGACAAAAACTGTATTCTTGTCTTTGTAGTTTTCCTTGTTTCAAAATTTTATTAAAAGTATGTCAACTATTCTAGTTCTTATAAAGATGCTATTCTTCATATCAGTCCCTTCAGAAAAAATAAACCAAAGCTCCGCTGGACTATTCATTTTTTTGGTTTACGACACACAATTTATACTGAGCATATGCTCCCAAGTATTTCCAGAGAGGTCATAGGCTAGGTGAGTCAGGTCAGATTAGGTTAGGTTAAGATAAGCTAGGTTAGGTTAGGTAGGTTAGATTAGGTGATAAAAATTGACTTTTAGTTTTTGCCGCTAGTGGCTGTTGCATAACCTATACTTGGAGAATACTTGAGGACCTATTTCCAATGTAAATATATGTGATTTGTGTCACAGGTAAGGTTAAGTGCTAATTATGTTAGGTTAGGTATACTTATATCACTATCCTTATATCACTCCTTGTCCCTTGGCAATGAATGGTTCTCTATTTGGTTTTCTGCAGTTGAGACAACACACACAATTTAAACTGAGCAATGGGCATAGTAGATCCCTCAGTATTTCCAGAGAGGTCACAGGTTAGGTTAAGCTAGGACTTGTTAGGTTAGGATAAGTAAGAAATATGGGAAAAAAATATATAAATAAGTTGAGGCACGACACAGAAGTTAAACTAAGCATATGCTCCCAAGTATTTCCAGAGAGGCCATAGGTTAGGTGAGTCAGGACAGATTAGGTTAGGTTATGTTAAGCTTAGGTTAGGTTAGATAGGTTAGGTTAGGTTAGATTATAAAAATGGGAAAAACTTATAAAAATGAACTTTTAGTTTCTACCGCTAGTGGATGTTGCGTAACCTATACTTGGAGAATACTTGAAGACCTATCTCCAAAGTAAATATATAAGTGTTTTGTGTCACAGGTAAGGTTAAGTAATAATTATGTTAGGTTAGCTTAGACACTATCCTTATATCACTCCTTGCTCCTTGGCAATGAATTTCAAGAGCACCGCTTGCTATTCTTGGTTCTCTATTTGGTTTTCTGCAGTTGAGACAACACGCACAATTTATACTGGGCAATGGGCATTTAGTATTTCCAGAAAGGTCACAGGTTAGGTAAAGTTAGGATTTGTTAGGTGAGGATAAGTAAGAAAAATGGGAAAAATATATAAAAAAATTGAGATACGACACAGCATTTATATTGAGCATATGCTCCCAAGTATTTCCAGAGAGAAGACCATAGGTTAGGTGAGTCAGGTCAGATTATGTTAGGTTATATTAAGCTTAGGTTAGGCTAGGTTAGATGATAAAAATGGGAAAAACTTATAAAAATGAACTTTTAGTTTTTGCCGCTAGTGAATGTTGCGTAGCCTATACTTGGAGAATACTTGAGTACCTATCTCTAATGTAAATATATAAGTGTTTTGTGTCACAGGTAAGGTTAAGTGATAATTATGTTAGGTTAGGTTAAACACTATCCTTACATCACTTCTTGCTCCTTGGCAATGAATTTCAAGAGCACCGCTTGCTATTCTTGGCCCTCGATTTGGTTTTCTGTAGTTGAGACAACACGCACAATTTATACTGGACAATGGGCCATAGTAGGTCCCTCAGTATTTCCAGAGAGGTCACAGGTTAGTTTAAGTTAGGATTTGTTAGGTTAGGATAAGTAAGAAAAAAGGGGAAAAAATATATAAATAAGTTGAGACACGACACAGAATTTATACTGAGCATATGCTCCCAAGTATTTCCAGAGAGGCTTTAGGTTAGGTGAGTCAGATCAGATTAGGTTAGGTTATATTAAGTTTAGGTTAGGTTAGGTGATAAAAATGGAAAAAACTTATAAAAATGAACTTTTAGTTTTTGGCGCTAGTGGATGTTGCGTAGCCTATACTTGGAGAATACTCGAGGACCTATCTCCAATGCAAATATGTGTTTTGTGTCACAGGTAAGGTTAAATGATAATTATGTTAGTTAGGTTAGACACTATCCTTATATCACTCCTTGCCCCTTGGCAATGAATTTCAAGAGCATCGCTTGCTAGTTTTGGTTCTCTATTTGTCGCTAGCGGATGTTTCATGACCTATACTTGTAGAGTAATTGAAGGCCTCCAGTGTAAATATACAGCGTGTGCGTGAATTCTCTTACCAAATGGAAAACTTTTTTATTATTGGTTTTTCGAAAAAAGTTACTCTTTATAAAAAAAGATCGCCTATGCATACGATAGGTTAATTCTAATGGCATCATTTAAGGTTTTAAGTGAAGCAAAGCTTATTTAAAAAGCGACTTTTTTTCAAAAAACAATTATAAAGAAGTTTTCACTTTGAAAGAAAATTTCGCACACGCTGTATATGTGTTTTGTCTCACAGGTAAGATTAGGTTAGTATTTTTTTATCAGTCCCTTCATAATAAAATTCAAAAGCTCTGCTTCGTTATTCTTCTTTTTGGCTTTCTGGGACACAAGAACAATTTATTATTTATTAAGCAAGAACAGGCTCCTCGGCATTTCCAAAGATGTCGCAGGTTACGTTATGTTGTACAAATGGGAAAAATGAGTAAGTGAACGTTTAATCTTTGCCGTTGGCGGTGCAACTTATACTTGGCGAGTACTTAAAGGCCTATCTCCAATGTAAATATATACGTGTTTTGTTTCACAGAAAAGGTTACGTGATACTTAGGTTAGGTTAGGTCAGGCCAGGTCAACTCAGGTCAGGACAGGTCAGGTTAGCTTATGTCATAAAAATGGGAAAAATTAGAAAAGCTACTTAGAGGACCATCTTCAACATAAATATGTGTATTTTGTCTTTCCAGACCAGAAAAATTTTCCGCTGCACGGAAAGTTTTAAGTTCTAACAAAGCGAATTGATACTTGGACATATGGTACAACATTTAACACTGTTGATATTCTGATGATGATTCTCCAATAAAAACTAGCAAATGTTTTGTATATGGCTTTGATCTCTTTTGTACTGGGTAACCTATCCCAAGTAAAATTAAGTTTGCGTCTTAGATGTAAAGACAAAATAATTCAGACATAATAAAAAAACGAAAATAATGATTTCAGCAGCTTTAACATTCGATCTGAAAAAGTGAAATCCTGGGAGTCGGAACTTTGAAACTTTAAAATTCTGAAAAGCTTAAACTGAAACTGTAGCAATGAGAAACTCAAGCACTCTAAAATTTTGAAACCTTGATACTAGACGTTGAAAAGCCTCAGATTTTAAACCACTAACCTGACCTAACATAATCTAACCTAACGTAACCTGACCTGACCTAAGCTGAGCTGGCTTAGAATAGAATTAGATGGGCGGGCTAGAAGTCTTGTTATATAAGAAGTCTCGGAGCAAACGTCATTAAATTAAAGACAATCTGTCATTGGACCAAAAGTAGGTTTAAAATGTTGAAATTTGGTGGTTTAGCTTTTAGAAAACTGAAACCCATAAAGTAAATATTTGGAAGACCCAATTCTTCTTCCACAACAAAAGTAAGCAGCAAAGAATCATTTTCTAAAATAAACATTATGTTTGTGATGATCGCACAGATAAAAAATTTGTTGTTGAGAAACAAATTTCTTTTTGAAAAGATGTTGATTTTTTTAGGGTTAACACGTGGAAATTCAAGAAATTGCATTAATATAAGATCAGTGGCAACAATGGCGACGAGGATGGGATACTTTTTGGCGCATATTTTTTAAATTTAATTAATTTTGCTTGGAGATCTTTATTATATTATTATTTTACAAAGACTAAAGTTCTATGTACTTGGATGATTCTTTTTAGTTTGTTAGATTATAACAATTTTTTATTTTTATTTCTGGTTACTTTTTGATATTCCGTGAAGGTTTCTTAAGCCTGTGTATATTTTTTTTATAGAAAGCTAACCAAAATGACAAGACATAAGAAATAATGATAAGAGAAAAAATGTATTTCTGGAAGGATTTATTTTCCTTATTGTTGGAAATAAACAACTGGAACGCGGGCGGCTTACGTCTTAATTTATAGCTCACACAGAAATCCATCTGTAAATTGCCAAATACAGCAAAAATATGAGAAATCTCGAATAACAATCCTTTACTTTGGGTTTTATTTATTTGTTTCTAGATTTCTTCTGAATTTCTCAACCGTCGTAGAGAGCTCTTCTTTAATTAAATAATGTATGCGCCGTTAAATCGGAAAGCATCAGAACGAGGAGTTAAAGCTTAGAGTTTTCTTTATTATGTTGGTGCACTTTGACTCTTTATATGAATTTATGATTTTCTGCAAACTTAGGTAGTCCATGGTGTTCTGATCGTTGGCTGCTCTTAATAAGCAAATCTACGACTAGTAAATATCCGTCAAAGGTCTTGTTTTTATAAAGAGCAATAACATCCTCAAGTTAAGAGCAGATCAACAAAAGGTAATCTAAAAACCAAATTTCACTAGAAGTTTCGATTGGAAAAATATTTCTGTACCTCGAAAATTTGCAGAAGCTGGTAGAAGTTAAGTTTCCGGGATATTGCGTAATTGCCTATGAAATTAACGAATTAATGCTAATTAATGATGCTAGTGAAATATTGAAGCAGGCTAGGGGCGGGAAAGACTAGAGACCTAGCTTAACCTATGCTATCCTAACCTCTAACCTAATCAAATTTCCAAACTAACATAACTTTACTTCTAATCTAATCTGAGCTAATTAAATCTACTTTTAGTCTACAACAAGATCCTTTTGCCCTTTCGTGCATGTAGCATACCCCAATATTATAAACATTAGTTAATACTAATTACTGAGTACCATACTGTACAAATACTCTGCATACTATGCTATGATGCATGGTAATGACCTGAAGAAAGGTCAATAGACAAAACATAATCAATATACTCCGTAGCCATAATCAATATACTCCTAGGAACATGTACCACACTCTCAAAAGTGTCATTTTTAACCTATGTCCCTAAAGTATCGAATGATCAAAAAGTCTTTGGATCGCAATAGCCATGGAATGTAAAAACCATCTATAGAATTATTTACTTCTACTGCCCGTAGCTTTTGCGAACTATACAGTGTAGAGCCAATGTAACGTGTGAGCAACGGAATTTTGATTCAGAGTTAGCCTTGAAAGAAAGAGATAGACATATCGGTCATGTGCAATTTTGAATCGTATGAATTAGTTGATTTAAACATTTTAAACTGTCACTTTTTGAAAAGAGCTGTCAGATTAACAGTTTTTGGAAAAAAACAGTTTTTAATAATGACATTCATATTTAATGAAGTACAAAAGAGAAATATGGTAGTAATTTATCTAATTAGCAACAAAATTGAAAAAATTAATAACATAAATGCATTTAAAGTAGGTCTGTCAGTTAGTGACTGACAGTAGTTCTCAATGGTCTGTAGTAGTTCTAAATGATCTGTAGTAGTTCTACTACCTACTTAAAATTAATATCAGATGTAACCTAAAATTTCCAAGGCCTTCTCTGAATCAAAATTCTGTTGCTCACACCTTATCTTGAGTAGCGCTAATGAAGACACAGCCATCTGTGTCAAGAAAATATGACGCGCTGACACCACTAACCAGAGCCCCATAGTACACAGAAAATGTTAGGTTAGCGTACGTTATCATTATTTCTTGTGCTTGCAGTTATTTTAAGTATTACCTAATAACATTTATCAAAATATCACAGAATGGAATTTATCTGAACTATTATCTATTGACATCTATTGACAGTTGTGAAGTAAATGTCAAAAATAATAGAAATAAATAATTTCATTGATAGCTTGATAATTTCATGGCAACCCTGATCCAAAGACTTTTTGATCATACTATATAATAGCATCTCCACGTTGGGGACTGTTCTAGTCACTAGAAAGGAATATAGACAAATAAAGCCTCTGTTAGTATTGACATTTACCAGAATTCACATTGTTAGTTTTGCCTGGCCACTATCTTTAAGGCATGTACATGTATGTAGAGGTACATAAAAGTTACGCTAAAGCAACAGTAGTGTGTGTTAGGTTGTTCGTTTCTAAATACAAGAAAGTATCTTATGTATCTGATCTGTTTAAATTCTATCGAACATTGCCCCTCACATATTTCTATAGTAAACAGTTATCTAATAAGGTCTTTGGTTACCACCAGCCTTGGTTAAAAAACTAGTGCTTGTTAATTTGCTTACCAAGCTTCGTGTTGTATTTATATCAGCTCAGTTTGGTTTTCTGGGACCAGGAGCTATATCCTAAATAAAGCTGTATCAAAACTGTTGACTTGATCGCAATTTTCAAAATTGTATAAGAAGATATGAACGTGACGTAGACTCGTTTGATTTAAAATATGACTCGAAGTCGGAAACCTACCCAGAAGCATTAATAAATCGTGGTACCAAAATTGATCATGTTTTGTGCGTATCCATTTCGGAGTTCTAGGGGTCACCGTAAAAAGAAACAAATTATTTGGAGTGCTTGAATGACATAAAAAAATTTGATATACTAAGTTCTGTATAGACGGTCAACTTTTTTCCGAGAATTTACGTGCGAGACTTCCAAAGGTGATACAAAGTGCTGTACGTCCTCCTAACTGTGACAAGTAAAAAGAGGTTTATAGTATCTTGAGAGACACTCTTGATTGTAAGTTCTGCAGACTACCAAGCTCATTGTTTTGTGTCCTCCAAATGTTGATACAAAGAGTAAGAAAGTGCACACTACGCTCAATCTACTACTGAGTCAACTACGCTCGCTCATATTATCTCCCTCCCCCACCACTAACCATATGTTTTGTTAAACATTATAGCATGCCAGACGGACAGATAGAGTTGCCTTAAAGACGATAGACCACATTAGAAGGGCGGGGAAAATAAAAAAAGGGAAAACCTAAAGACGAATTCTAATATCAGCACTTATGGCGTTAAACGTAAACCTCGATCAGTCATCAGTTGACGGTGACTAACTTTAATATGTATGTATGTGAATGTGAATGGTACTGTAGTGTGTTGAAGACCAATGTGGTAATACAGGTTGCTTGTGTGGTCTTGTACACTATCTTATGAGTTATCTCTTCTAGAAGATAATAAAACACATGTAACTTCTATGAGATATTTATTTTTACTCTTTGTTGATTACTGTTGTCATGGCAATCACTTAGCATGCAATGCCTTCTTGAGGTCATATGGATGTAATGACTGATTTTATGATGAATATCATTACAGTACTTAATACTCGACAATATAGTCAGGTGTCTAGTAACTGACTGAGGTGCTAAGTAAATCCTACTGAATCCGAAGACTGAAGACATCAAGTCAAGATCGATATCAAAGTTGTCGTTGACGGAATACCGTATATTCTACTGTATTAACCAAACTAACCGGGACTCGGAGAAATCTCTAGTGATGAGCAACAACTACTATTCATATCGATGACCTATGATCTAAACAATAGCTCTAATATTAGTCATGCAAAATTGGAGAGATTGGATTATTACTCAGTAGTTCATTACTTGAATTTCTATTCAAGAATTCGGAGATCATGCACGACTCCTAAATTACCGCTGCTTCGCCAATGGACAATAAATCTCATACGCTGCGCTGACTCGTCATTTTATTAATTTGACCTTCTATGACCTCTGGACGTCATATTATCCTAGTAGTTGGTAACTGTGCAGCTTAGAAGTGTATAAGGTGTTGAAATGGAGCACATCGAGCAGTAGACTAGCTTGATTTGACATGAACAAATGTCACAACTGTCATACAAACATTATTTTATTATCAGTTGTTGAAAAACAATCTAAAAGAATTATGTGACTGAGTAAGTGGGTAATTTACTTACAATGCCCAATTGAGAAATTGAGAGAAATTTAGATACTGCGCAATCTGAATGGAGGCAATGGACTAAGGAAAATGAGTGAAACTCGTTAAAAATGGTCTTTTTCGAGTTAGGAGTGAAAGTGAAGATCGGCATCTTCGAAGAACGGTTGCCACTAACAGATCCATTACGCTTCGACTGCTGGGTTTTAGAATTTTGGGCTCGGCATCCACTTTTGTGGCCTTACTATGTTGGTCGGTAACAACACTTTGGTCGTGGGTCGTGGAAAGACTGTGGTAATATTCTTTGATGATCTAAATGCAGGTTTGATATAAATCAGAACAGCAATAGAGTCTTTATCAGGTTACAGGTTGGTGTGAAGCAAAATTCTGACTACATTATCACATCTCACACTGCTAAACTTGTAATATTATGATATGGGGTGCCACATCATATTGTCAGTGCACATTTCTGCTAGGCATTCGGGACATAATTTCAATACAGCAATAAATAACCGCATGTAAGTATTTAGAACCATGTAACAGTATTGTATTGGCCTGCTATATCACCCGACTTATCGCTTATTAAAAATCTGTGAGATATGTTTGATAGAGTAGTCATCCGGTATCATAAACGGCTCCCGTGAAGAATTTATATGGACTGAAAATCTGTAACTGGGGCTTCAGCGCTTCTTTGACGATGTGAAGAATACAGTCGTATTCTTACTAGTACGTGCCTTAATTGTTATACCACTGGGCCCATATTTAATAAAGATATTGCAATTTTCCACACTCATTTCGAAATTTTTATTTCAACTCCTTTTTGGTGTTCGGCTTTCCATGAATGGTACCTACTCTATTGAAATTAAAAAGAATTTGAACGTATATCGACTGTCTTATATAAAAATGCACGATGATGTACCTCTGTTATTAACAATTCGATTTTGAGCAATATTTATAATAATGAGGTATCTTTGTGTTTTGTTATATTGTTTTATTTCACTAGGTAACAAAATTTTCCATTGTTTTGTATTCCAGGGCACACTTCAATTTTGTTTAGAAAGCAAAATTCATTCTCAAAAGCATTCTACAAAATCAAGTTGCAATACATCATTAAATTCAGAAAAATATTCTCTATAAGACTAAGTAAAAAAAGATGCTATATTGCTATTTGAAAAAAAAGTTGACTGTCATTTGTCAAAAACGTTATAAGTCCTGGCTGTGGAATTTTACAGTCGAGTAAGATGTTACGGACAAGGCGACGAAGGAGGCTAGGGATCTAGAAGAGGCTGTTTTGTAGAATTCAGAGTCCTATGTTATTTGGTTTTTGAATTATTGATAATAACAGAGTTACAGCGTCGTGCGTTCTTTATAAGACAGCATGTATAAGAAGTGATAAGAGGATTCAATAAGGCCAAGAATGTAAAACTCTTGACCCAAAAATTATAAAAAAGGAAAAGACATATGAATCAATAATTAAATGGCCGTACGTTGTGTATCTAACTTACTTTAATAACATTTAGACGTATTACAAGATAATCTCCTTCCCTTAATAACATAAACGATCAAAGCGAACCAAACAATACATCTGCAGATAAAGGGATTTGATGGTGAAATTGATAACAAGGGTGCGGTCAGCATTACTGCTGCTGGACAACTTACATCAAATCCGTTTAATTATTGTGTTTGACATAAAAAGCTTTGAGACTTGTGCGTGTGGCTTCAATCAATCTACATAAATAGAATTTAATTGCTTCAATTTCCCCTTTAGGGATTATTCCGCACTTTAAACTTTTAATAACGAACCAAACAATATCGTTATTGTTAGAGGCAACATAGCGAACTTACTAATTAATCAGTGGAGTTACTCAAGATTCCACCATTAGACCGATACTGTTCAGTTTTCAACTTTCAAAGCTTTATTACTTACTGTGGAAGTAGTAATACACGTGAATAATTTATAGGAAGTCGTATATTTCTCTAACAGCTAAAGGTGTGCATTATTTATCTTTCTATGCATCTTTCTTGCATGTTTAGCAAATTATTGTGGGGTCATAGCTTTCTCATGTCAAAAGTGAAAGTACTCTCTATAAGCATGATTTTTTTAAAATTTTTATTTAAGGAAATTAATAATTTATTTTAAAAGCTCCTTCAAAAAGAGAGAAGTGCACAAAACTAGCAGTAAATGACATATTTATGAAGATTTACGGTTCCTTACATAAAAGACCAGAAGGTATTTCGAAGCACTAAATACTAAACACTCAAGAGAGTTAACTAGGGGCCATAGCCCTACGTATATAATAACTCTGCAGGGTGTGTAAAAGTCAATAACGTTATTACAATTCGTGAATCCTTGAACGTTGTCAAGTTTTAGACAAAAGGATTCAAATGCCCAAACTAGATGAGACTTTACATTTTAGTTCAAAATCTAATTGGGTGGGCTTTTTTTTCTCAAGAGGTCTGTCTCAATTGGTTCTTATTACTAACAATTAAACACATCTAATTAATTGGAAAGTTCTGTTTAATATCGCACTCGACCTATTGAATGATAAGATACACTTATCTTTGACATCGCAATTTAATTTTGGTTACATCTCCTGGCCCCTCCCTTCCGTTTTTTACTTTTAATGAAATGCTTTTGTGCTGTTTGAAAAGTGGGACGAATTTTTAACTCGGAAGGAAGATCTCCAGTGTCCGTCGTCTTAAGATCTAATGAAATTCTCGGAGTTAAAAGCATTGGTGTCTCTTGATAAATTGTCAGGCGTGACGTTTGGAATAATGCTGCTTTGGAAGAGAGTTCTTAGGAAAAATAAAAATGTAAGAGGCTTGTAAATCTGTTGGCTTTTTAAAAGGTTGCTTGCATTTATATCTCGGCATTTATGGAATTGCAAAATTCACTAGTACGTTTTATATATTTTTTTAAATTAAAGACGTCCTATGCTTACTTATAGTTGAGAAAATATTGACTGTGATGTTATTCATGTTCAGAGCTTACAATAAAATATAAATTACACAATTCCATTTTCCCTAATGTCAAATCAAAATTTGCTCTTAAATTAAATCTGAATGCGGATTTAACTAACTTAAGTACTATTACCGAGCATAGGAACAAAATGAAACATCAGCAGTAAGATCTTATTAAACTGAAAGTAACAATCATGATCAGATTTTCAAAAACTACCAACAAACTCAACCAGGTCTATCATATTCAGCAGTAACCCACGAACAAAACCAACAATTTCACGCCACCAACAACTTTATGCCAACATCAAACCGAAATCAACTTCCCCAACAACCAAACGACCTAACTCAGTTAAAAAATATGATGAAGGGCCTATTGAACTAATAGGTACCATGTTAAATCTACTTATAGTCGTGCTCTCTAAATTCAAATAATGGACAACCTATTACAAATCGTTTTATGGAACTCAAATGGGCTTTCACAACACCCAGAAGAACTCAAAGCATTCATTTATCAGGGCCGGCGCGAGGCGAGTTCAGCGCGTTTCCCGGAACCCGGCCCCGCGCTCTATAAGGGTTTTTTACAACTTACAAATACGCGCGCTTTCCCAGCTGCTGTAGTCACACCGATGTGTTTCCGTGTCAATTAACGACTGGTAAAGCAAACTACCACCAAAAAAGGCAGAAATAATTTTTTAATCTCACACCTTCAAAATGACATTTTGCCAATGTATGTAAATAACGCAAACGTAGTGTTCGCGCACTCGTACTTCAAAAAGATGCAAAAAGCACTGGCGCTTTTAGGCTCTAAAAATAATTTGACTTGATAAGAAACAATTAAATCATTCTCTCACCAACCTTCTTTGACTAGATTAATGTAGATTTTAACGGAACTTTATGCTGATTACGAATATGTAAATCATTGTTGCGGCAAACGCCCCTAAATCCCCAAAATTGGTTGCTACCAACCTAAAAACGCTACTACCTAATCAAAACGCTATGCAAAATTCGAATTTTTTCAACCTAACCTAACTTAACTTAACCTAACCTGACCAAACCTAACCTAAACCTTTCCCAAACCTAACCTAAGCCTTTCCTAACCCTAATCTAACCTAAACCTTACCTAAACTTAACCAAATTGTGTAATTGTAAATTACACAATTTGGCAATCAAGCGTTTATTTTGATCCCCAAATTTGGGGGCTTTATGTATTAACTCCAAAAATTAATTACATATTCAGAATAAGCATAAAATTTTCGTTAAAACAACACCAGTTGGGTAAAAAAATGTGGCGAAGGAATTCTTTAATTATACCCAAAATCTAATTTAGAAAATACCATTTTTCCCATTTGGGTATTAGAAATCACAAAAAAAAAGATTAGTAATCGCTAATAATTCCACTGACTTAGAGTAACTGCATCTAGTCACCTAGGTCACGCTGGTCGATCAGAGTACCGCAAAACGCCGCCATATTGGGACAGAGAAGGGTGATCTTTAATAATGGACAAATTAAGACCATATTTTACGTATTTGACATATTAGAGGTTGGAACTTTCAAAATAAGAAGAACCTTTTAAACCAGACGTGGATTTGATTAAATTCAATACAGATAAAAATAATGAACAATTTCGTGCTTCTTCTGCCCCAATATGGCGGCGTTTTGCGTTACTCTAATCGACCAGCTGGCCTAGGTAACTACATGCAGTGACTCTACACTGACTAATATGCAAGCGCCATCAATTGGCAACAATAGAATGCTATTTCCTATAGTACAACCAAAAAATGAAAAAAAATAAACCGGAGTAAATCTAGCAGCCACAGATTAGCAGTCGGAGTTGATTGTGAACGAGCCTTGCTCCCAAATTGTCAAATTTAAAAGTTTTTCGCCACTTCAATTATTAATAAAATTATTAAACTACAATTAATAAATATTAATTGGAGTCGTGAAAAATATTTTAAGCAGCAACTAATGTCGTGCACACTTTTGCTATCAGAAGGTTATTTATTAATAGTAGTTTAATAATTAACAATAAATAATTAATAATAAATTTTGACAGATTGCAATGACTATTTTTTTTATTTCAAACTGTCTAAATTTGACAATTTGGGAGCAAGGCTCGTTCACAATCAACTCCGAGTGCTAGTCTGCGGCTACTGGACTCACTCCGGTTTATTTTCTTCATTTTTTGGTTGTAAAATAGTTGGTTTTATGTTTACTTTTTTAATTCGAAATAGTATTACAGATTTTGGTTATGTTTTTTATTGTTAAAGTTCGTTTCAAAAAATTTTTTGCAAAACTCGATACACGAAGTCATCTTCGACGCATGCGCGCAAATTAATCACTCGCTCCCCCAATGCGAACCCGGCCCCCGCAAATGTTTACGTCGGCCCTGTCATTTATAACAACAACATTGACATCATGTTTATATCTGAAACCCATTATACTGAGCGAAGTTACCTCAAAATCCCAAACTACTCAAATTACTACACAAACCATCCAAATGGCACCGCAAGAGGAGGAACGGCAGTATATATAAAAAATTCAAACAGCTAGCTACAGCAAAAACTATCTCCAAGCTACAAATATAGTCACAAAAGACCCTTCAGGTCTCCCAACTATCTCGGCTGTCTACTTCCCCCCCAAACACATAGTAAAGCAAGAGCATTATGAAGATTACGTTAGTACCTTAGGGCGACGATTCATTTCTGGTGGAGATTATAACGCGAAGCACTGTAAAGGGCGTGAACTATCCAAAACTATACAGAAAATCACCTGAAATATCTATCCACCGGAGAGCCCACGTATTGGTCAACCGATAGAAACAAAATACCCGACCTCGTAGATTTCGGTGTTACAAAAGGCATCCCTCATGGCTTTGCTATTGTTAAGTCATGGTTTGCTCTATCTTCCGACCACTCTCCAGTCCTAATCACTTTATCAACAAAAGCATTATTCACAAGTAAACAACCGAGTATAAGTAGTAAAAAACAAACTGGGGCGAACCAACTGAACCAAACTCAGCCTATAATTGCCCCATATCAATTCAACAAAAAATCTTGGAAAAAAGACGGTGCAGAAAGCAGTGGCAGATACTGAGAACGGCTGAAAGCAAAAGGCTATATAATTCCAAGACCCAGAAATTAAAAGAGCTTCTTAACAACAATAAAAATGAATGTATTCAAACCTTTCTAAGCGGACTTAACCTACTGAAGATACTGACTACTCGCTATGGACAGCGACTAAAAAGATTAAACGTGTCATAAAAGCCTCACCGCCAATCAGGACATGTCAAGGAACACAGGCCAGAAGTAATGACGAGAAAACGCGTGTTTTTGCAGAACATCTCTTCGAAGTTTTCCAGCCACACCCATCGCAAAATGAACCCGAAGAAGAAAAAGAGTTAATACAGATACTTGAAACTCCCTACCAACCTGAACCACCAGTCCGGTCTATCTATCAAAATCACCGAAGTTCAAGCATCATTAAAACTTTACACTCCAAGAAAGCACCGGGATACGATCTGATTACTGGCCATGTTCTTAAACAATTAACCTACAAGGGAATAAAATATCTCACGCAATTGTTTAATGCTATCCTATACATTGAGTACTTTCCAAAACAGTGGAAGGTAGCACAGATCGACCTAATCCCAAAACCAGGTAAACCTCCTAATGAGGTATTATCGTATCGACCAATAAGTTTGCTACCCATAGCCTCCAAAGTGTTCGAAAAAATACCATACCGCTTCCAACTCCAATATAGAGATACTCGAACGTTTTCAGTCAAAAGTACTACGTATGATTGTAAACACACCTTGGTACGTGCCAAATGAGGTTATTAGAAATGATCTCCAAATTCCAACAATCAAGCAAGAACTAGGCAATTACAGCAAGCACTATCGAACCCGACTCAGCATGCACCCCAACGATTTGGCAACAAATCTCATGAACCCGCCAAGAAACAATAAGAGACTTCTGCGTTAGGCACCTAATGAATTACCAAACAGATACTTATTTTACGAAGATGGTTATTGAGCCCTATTCGACATGTCATGTATGTTAATTTATCACATTATTTGCTGAATGTATAATTACAGATTGCGAATAAAAAGGGATATTAAAAAAATGATCAGATTTTGATTATTTGTAGCATTTGCAGTGAATGTAAGACATATGAGCCTATCAAATTTCATTTTAACTTAACTTAGGCTCACTTAAGATTGATGCAATCTAAATTAACATAACTGAATACAACCGAATTACTTAAAATCGCAAGTCAACAACCATAAACTAATTTAATCTCGTAGTCAATTGTACAAGTAGCCCATTGTTGTTAATCTAGAACAGAGTCTGAGTTTCGGAAGATCGGAGAAAGTAGGGTCGGTGCGGCTCGCTGAATAGCTTCATGCGTACCGTGAAGTAATCTCAACTAATAATATATGTACAATGTCAAAAGATCAGAAACAAAGCCAGGGACTAGAATGGTTGGCAAATAATCTGATAATTTTTGTGACATATAAATTGTAAAGTATGTGTAAATTGAATGCATGATTGTCTTTCAGTCCGCACACAAAAGTCCCGCAGTCTTGCCCCTATGCGGTGTTAGAGAAAATAAAAAAGTGAAAAAATAAAAGTTTTATTTTTGGAACTGATTATGTTTTTTGAATAGTAAGATTGCTCAAACAGTCTTTTGAAACACTCCGAACAGTATAACAGCATATGAAGGCAGTCTCTGCTCTTGCCTTTTTGGCGCTCATTCTGCATCTAATACTGTAAGTTGATTTTTCTGCAAAATGGATCCCTGAATAAAATCAATGTGGAAATTGATCGTTTAGAAATATTGCGTAATATAAAGCTATTGACCATTGCTAAAAGCAGTAGAAAATAAAAACTTTTGTCCCACCATCTGCGACCAATAGCGTCTCCCTTTTTGATCAATTTTGTCGACAACACCCATAAAAGAATATTAGATGTCCAATACTTTAGGGTAATAATATATTTTCCCTGCTATACCTTCCTTATAGTGGTTTTCGGAGACAGTTGCTGTAGTCTACTGACTGGACAGACTGAGTCTGCCCAAACTACAATTACAGCTTTGCTGTCCTGCCGTTTTACAAAATACAGCAATTCCAACCTGAATAAAGTTCTGAGAGCAGCCTTCTTCTTCAACGTCCTTTGGTTTGTTCCAAACTAAATATAGACATGCCCCTGCATAGAGACATGCAAATATCAACAGTGATTGACGAGTATGCAAATATAAGTGCGCGATATATAAAAATAATTATATAATAATTATTGCTACTACCCATTACCTTGGGGAACCAAGGTCCCAGAAGCTATGAAGCTTGTACGGGAGTGAGGGGCAATTATACTATTACGCAGGCTCAAATTGAGTCAGCAGCCGACTTAACACGTGGTATAAGCACAAATCCCACATTTCTGTTGGATTGCAAGAGAAATTGCTAAACCTTAACCAGATACCTTAACCGGTACCGGGATTCGAACCCGGACTGTTTGGATGAGAGAAGAGCACGCTAGTCACTACACTGCCAAGGCTGTTGTATAAACTATTTGAGTAAATATCCCAATATTCTAGTTGCAAAACTTATTGTTGAATCAACAAAGAGAATAAAGAGGTTTCATAGGTTGGACATACCGCGACGCATTTAGTGTTCTTTCTATGAATCTACCTACATAGGCGTAAGCTATTGTGTATATAGTGAGATATACCTACCAAGAGAAAAAACGAGCTATACTTACTATGTTATTAATTTAAGTAGTCAGACTTAGCACTCACAGTCTAACAATAACAGATTGTATATTACATGAATGCCAAAAAAGATCTAAATTAACATAACTCGATACAATTTTCTTTCATTCTAAATCAGACCTGTGATGATGACAGGGGTTGCGAAAACTTGCGGTTAACGATCCGCATGCGGTCCGTCAAAGTATTTCAACAAATAAAACCTAGACAAATGCGCAGCAACATCAGTATGACGAAGAGACATTTTCATGGAGCGTCAGTATAAGAATTCAAAGACACCGTTTGCTTGTTAAACAAAACACAAACTTAGAATTTTGACGCTCCGTAAAAATGCATGACTCACTGAATTACGTTTTTAACATAACTTGTCAATTGTGTGAACAAGGTAAGAAATTATGAATTAGGTCAGGTAAGTATTTCTTGCCTGTCGCTATGGGCAATAGATCGGGTGGGCGTGTCGAAATGTTCAGTCAATGTGGTACGGCCATGCGCGACTTCGGAATGCAATGCCCGTGGTACCCGTTGCTTAATAATGATAAATTTTTGTACCTAATTAAACCTTTTGCAAGATTGATTGAGTTTACTGATTGATTAAATACAGTGGCGTGCGGTCCATGGAAGCAAGGGAAGCAATGCTTCCCTTAAGAATTTATTAAAATTAAAAAACAATGTTAACAAAAATAGTTTTATAAAATTATGGTTATCGTTTATTTAAATTTGTAATATTTAATCAACTTAAAGTTCAATATCAATTCCGTACAGCAAAAAGTATAATTATTTAGAGTACTATTTTAAATTAGGCTCATTAAACTTGCGCGGAAAGGTAATACCGATTCAAATGTGTTAGTTACACCGCATACAAGCATTGATTTCGTTGCTTCCTGCACTTCTTACTTTCATGTTTGTTAAATGTTACTTAAGCAGTGTAAATCTGCGAATGAGACTGTATTTTGGAGCATTTTATTATTTCATTTTATATAAGTTGGGATTTTTTAAAGACAAATAATTCTATTTAGTTTGTTCGGTATGCAACATTTAAACTTGCTTTATCCTCATGACGTCAAGACTGCAAATTCAGCTGCTTCGGTGGAAGGTTCGAGCAGTTCCCATACATCCGAATCGCAACGATTTTGTTGTTCAATTTGTAAAGTATTATTATTATTATTTGATAAAGAATTTTCTTCATACAGTTTCGGAGGGAATTATTGAGAAAGGCAGACCAAAACCAGAACTTTTAAATTTAACAACAAAGATTAAAACATGCACTAGGTATTTTGCTAAAGAATACCGGAAAATCGAGTTGCATTATAAATAAATACCTAGTTGTACTTTTTTAAATCAAGAATAATAGTCAACAAACTCCATAAGTATAAAAGACGTATTATTTTGCACATTGTGATTAAATCTAAACAATCATAAAAATTTTAAAATGCTTTGTCACAAAAGAATGTTTGCAATAGTTACAAGTTTCGTCACAGCACTTTTTATGCTTCAATCATGTCAATCACAGAATTTCTACGATTCAAAGGGGTAAGGGGATTACCAATCATACTAAAAATATCTTACTAGGTGGGGGTTAATCAGTATTCAAAAGAACGAGATGTGCTAAAAAGTTACCAATCCGATTAATCATTATAGAGTAAAAGAATACTACTGAACGTTCTACTACGTTTTACTACTTAAAAGTTCTTCTTTAAAAAACGTTTAAGCTTAATAATTATAACACTGTTTTTATTGTACCTAGGTGTATTAAAATTTAAACCGTGGTTGTTTCCCTAGCCTAAATTCTCACCGCACGCCACTGATTAATTAGATTTTTATGCGATTTAATCGTACGACATCGAAGGCGGCGCTAGACACTTTTGCGAAAGTGTGCAATAATTCTGAGTTTATAAAACAATATTTATTTAATAATACAATCAGTTAACAGGTTAGAAATTAATGCATAATAAATAATTCTATTTGTTACGGTGAAAAAGTGTTCAATTGTAGCGATTCATGTTTCTTCAAAAATGATCTTTTAGATTGAGGACCACAAAATCCAAACTTTAACGTGTTTGAAAACAGACACAAGCATGGCTTTATCATTGTTGTACATAAACAAGCTGTGTTGGATATCGTTTATCGTTTTAGTCTGGGCGACTCGTATAATTTATTTAGCTTGAATTAAATTAAAGTACTTTAGTTCCTATTTATTGTAGCGAGTAATTAAGAAATACCTGATTCCTATGTTCATATTTTAAAGGCGTTTACGGGCCTTTAGTATTCAATTATTTGAATAAAATATTGATTAGCATCATATTCCCCGCCTATTATAATAAGTTTTATTTGGTTGCAACGTTCGTTAAGTTCTGATATAATTTTTGCAAAACAGTTTTTAACTTCCGGCCTCTTGTACGTTGTTCAAAATATGATGTCTGCTCACCTTTGGTCGATAGTTTGGCAGGATTGATTATGTTATCCTAACCTGGTTCTATTTCTCCATCGAAAGGAATATGTTGATGAATGAATGCGCTTTGATCTAAAACAATTTTCAATTTTGTATATTATTGATTTAGTCACATTGTAGTAGGTATTGGGGGGGGGGGTAACTTCAAAGCCAATTAATGGAATTAGAATAAAGATTTTTTTCAAGAAGTTTTCAAAATATATTGTTGGTAAGAAAATAACAGTACAGGGCGAGCAATAACTCAAGTAAAAAAAGGAGCAAATTCAAAAAATTAAATTTGCATACGTGTACGTTACCTACCACCAACAGATCTTTGTTTCACCAACCACCAACAAATTCGAGAAAGGAAATTGCCTACTCTGTCCATTTCAATTGTGAAGCTAGTGAAAATACCTATAGAATAAAATTTACTAAAGAAAAGTTTGGAAATTAACTTAGATTAACTTTTCCGTTACGTGTGGTTAGGTTAACTTCTGACTGTAATTACTTTTCCAAAATTCTGTTCAGACGGTACCATTCAATCTATGGACCCTAGACGTCTTTGGCATGGTTCTGTTCCAAACTAAATACTACATGATCATTCTCTACTAATTTGTGAATTAAGTGAATTAATCCTTTATAGGTGAGTATGGATTCTACCTACATCAGAAAGCACACTTTTAAATATAGCAAAGGGTGGTGGTAAACTATACCAGGGTTACTATTCTTCAAGATTACAAAAAAAGGGAGAACATATCTGTATAAATATATTTTATTAAGCTAAAAATAAATTTGGATAAAACAAAATAAAACCAAACTCAACCAACAAACCTCAGTCACTTTAATTCCTGGGATAATAAAATCCAGAGAGGCCCCGAACAACGCTAACTACGAAGGTGGTCAACGCAAGGTTTTGGTTTTGTGAACGGCTACCGTATTGGACCTCCCATATCCCCAGGGTACATATACACAAAATTCCATTCCGATTCTGATACAACACAGGAAAAAATCCGCTGAGCTCCTTTCAAACCCTCTGAATGTTTAACGCGAAACAAAGATAGATGTAGCTTATTGTACGGCTAACAAGAGCAATCGCGTGCCGTACAAAACCCAACGACCGTAGAAAATTCAATCCCAAATATACCCTCATTAATTTGTTTGGAAATTAAAGTGGGCCTAATTTAATGTTTGTTTTATTGTTAACGATCGGGCTAAGTTTGTTTCTATATAGAATGCGCGGGACCCCGGCCTTTAATTGTTTTATTTTGTTTGTCCATTTTAAATATGAATGTAATCAATCATTTTCTTCTGCGTGTATATTTATATTTTTTTAACTGGACGTATCTAATGAACTGTCACTTCTGAAAATGAATTGGAAAAAACGCGACGCGTAACAGCATCGCTGTTTCGTGATCATGACGATGACATTTTAAATACATTCTTATCGTTGAGTTCTTATGTATTCGTTTTTATCTGATTTTATTTGTTCCTTTTTAACATAATAAAGTAATTTAGAACAAAAACTCCGCCTCCACACCTTTTGCCATCATTAATTCTAGACTTCAAGATCGATATTAGTCCAGTTTGAATTTTAATAAAGCTTAATGAGGAGTGAAAAGTCAAAACAAACTAAAAAAGAAATCTAAAAATATAATGAGAGCTATAAACGCATTAGTAGTGACAATATTACATAACACAGGATGTCCTATAATAAACAGCTTGTTTGAATTATGTTTTCAGATGTTAAATGATTCCTTGAAAATTTTGTAAAAAGTAATAAATTTAAGATGACACATTTATATAATTGGATTAATCACAATAGTGGGTAAGTTAAAAAATGTCTTACCTATAATGAATTGTTAAATCATTTGCTTGCATATTTAATAGTTTTAATCTATTTCCATATAAAAGGGTTTTTAGTTAACTAAAAGAATGAGATTATTTTATACGCGTAAAACTGTTTTATGGCCACATTATTTTGTATAAATTTAATGGTTGTTTAGATTTTTGTTGTAAGATACGTTGTATAATACTTTGCAATGTATAGTATAAATAGGGTTGAATAAAAGCTTTTAGTCTTCACCTTTATTCTTGTTTTATAATCATTATGTATGTAGTAGGTTAGGTAATCATTTTAGTAGGTGTAGGTTAGGTATAAGCTAAGACTCGTCTTGTCTTGAAGCATGGGCAGATAATCTTGAACAGTAGATGAGTATAATTATGTCATGAGCAGTACAGAAGTAAAGACAATCTTTATCGACGAAATAGTAAAGATTGTTCCTGTTATAAGTATTTTATTACTTATTTATTATATTTATTAAAATTGCATTAAGAATGGAAGAAATAATTTATAGGTTTTTGATATCTGATAATGTGGCCGTTAGAGAGTTCACCAGTTTATGAAACAACTAAAAGGCCAGATTCTAAAATAATGAAAGAAAAACTACATTTTAAAATCTGATTACATTGTATAAAATGATTACAAAGATATATAAATTGCTTCCACATATACAATGTTAAATATATATTAAAAATATTAAAAATATGCCTGCTTCTCGGATCAGAAAGTAAAACTGTATGTCTTTGCCAATGATTGGGGCGTTAAAAATCTCTGTTGCGAGTAGAGTTTCCCAGATTCAGCTAAATTCTAGTAGGGTCGGCCATATTATTTATAGTTATCGGTGCGGGTGCCATTAGATACGAGGGATGTTCCGCCACCTCGATTACACACCCAATAACAAAAATGTAATGAAATAACAATAAAATGTGTGCTTATACTTACTACTGGAGTCTGCTTGTTTTCCGCTATGCTATACATTAATATACGTCGATGGAGGTCGCCAAGTGGTTTTGCACGAATGGTTTTGCTAAACTTTGTCTGATATTGTTTATTGTTTCCAGCCTTATATATATTTATATTATATATATTTATTTGTCTGATATAATAACAATATTGAATATGGCAAGAAGATCCAGATACACTTTTTGATCGAGAAAAATATTTAATACTCGGTACGGTCTCCATTGTCGGACTAGCACCACCCAAACCACAGGCAGATGGCCCAGCAGGGTCCATTCTCTTGTTCTATAAGAATAGAATTTCATTATTATAACTAAAAAACAAAAGTAAGGTCCGGCTGTAACCTCATCTATGGGTGTATGTAATTGTATTACATGTTAGATGTGGGAAATATGACCTTAATAGTTAGTTCCCCCGTAGTGTAGGTGTAAAATAAAACAATCTTTAAATAAATCTAATGCATAGGTTATTCTTACTATAAGCTTACTACCTAAAACTTTACAGTAAACCGTTGTTTGAACTTTTGGTGTTTGATTCAAAATTTTCCATGAACGTCCGGGTATTCCGTCCCGTCTTATCTCTAAGAGACGAATTGAGATACGCTCAAGTAGCGCGCATTGTCTACACTTTACAATGTTACCATTAACCCACTGGTGGGAGCGAAGTCCACTATCCATCCTCTACTAGCTCTCCAGCCTAGTGCCGGAGCAGTAAACGCGCTAACCCGTTGACACCTTCTCGAAGGAGGTGGCACGCCCTTTCCAAGGAGTTGGCACCTCGTTCAGCTTTGGACTATCCCCAACATAGTTGAGTAAGTTGAGGACCACTACCCGATCGAATCCAACCTCAATTGTGGCGGGACTTGGTTTTTTAATGGTTTTGCCACCAGTTATATCTACCAATTATAGGCTTGGTATACCTTTGATAGAGCTTCGTCTACACGTTATAGACCCCTGGTATGTACCCGATTCAGGGTGAAGTTGTCTTGAGCGTGAGAGACTGTATTTTCGCTTCAACACCCCTTAAGAGTCTAGAGCTTCTTCAGGTCACAGGATTCTCTGCCACCAAGTCATATAGTGATCCGAGTAGATTCCGGAACACTAGTACCTGGTGGCATGCGGTTTCCCATTGGTCAGAATTTACCCCTTCTGACCGGGATAAACCTCACTTCAATTCTCCTCCATAAGATTCGGCCCTTTAGCGGGTACTCTCAGGCGCCGTCCTAAGAGACCGTCTCCTAGCTAAGAAACAAATCTACCCACACCGGCCCTCATGTTAACAGAGCTTCCCTGCAACGTTTATAAGTATCCGTCGAGATACACTTACGTGTAACTCTACCACATATTTTATCTTGGCCTGAGTCACCGTTGCCCAGATGCCTGGGATTGGATGTGTCGGTGCCACTTCTAATGCCAAGGTTATGGTATAATACTACGAAGGTGTTCCATTTATCTTTAACAACCCGAATATTCTAAAATGTAACAACATGGAAAAACAAAACCGCACGATGGCTAACTGTTATCTAGCGTTAACGGCAGTGTTACCAGATGAATTTTTTGGGCCGTTAAATTTTTATCCAAATTTTAAAAAAATTTAAAACATATCTAGACCACTCTAACCTCCGCTTTTGGACACTGTTTCTTTTCTTTTTAGGGTTACCTACTGACTGGAAGTGTTCGGGAGTAGAACTACTACACTTAATCAACCAGGCTAATATTGGTGAATTAGAGTACCACAAACGATCCATATTGGAGCGAAGAAGAAAGACCAAATTATTCATTATTGTTATCTGTATTGGATTTAATTAACACACGTTTAGTTTAAAAGGTTTTCGTACGTACTTTATTTCTCATTGTAAAAGTCCCATGTCTGCAATATGCCAATATTCTGTCGTAAAGCTCTGGATGTACAGTACGTACGATATTTCTTGAGCCGAAATTCCTAAAAGACCGCTACGCCACTTTCTTGGAATTAACCACATTCGACACCCGAGTTGGACAGACATTGACGGTGTCGCGGCTTTCACCAGTCCTATATTCTTATCTCTATTTATATATATCCTAACTCTATTTGCCTGGCTCCATTTTGCCCCCCTTTGGTATAATCCTGAATGGGACTCTATCCGATTTATATCGGAAGCCACAATTTGCTTTAGAGTATAAACATAATCGCCCTGGAAGTAGAATACTCCCAGAATCATGTATACAGTAACTATCCAATACCCAAAAAATGTAAACATTACATTAAAAAAATTAATATTAATAACATTAACTTAATCGTTTCAGCTCACAATCAGTCTTTAATTTTTGGTTATTATATTTATTATCGCTGAACGAAATGTTTTGGTTGTGTCTAGTAATCTATAAAAATGAGTTTAGGTCGTTATGTCACACCAACCTTTGTCTCTCAATTTTCGTAAATTTTTTAACACGTGCAGCTGTGTTATAACATTCGTGCTGCATAACGTGCTGCATAACATTCATCGCGCTGTAGCAGCGCATTTTAAAAATTTATGGTAGGGAATTAAACTGCTGAAAGGTTTTGGCTGGAGTGCCATAAACAACCAAAACGTCATTTTCTTAGATTTCTAGACAAACGTTAATTGTCTTATTTTACAAGTGGCGGTTGCGCTTTGTTCTTTTTTTTGATAAGCTACCGCATGTAATGCATACGATTAGAAAACTAACAGATGCGCCTAAATAAAATAAACTTTTAGAATGTTTACAATACCATACTAGGGCCGAACCTAGCACCTCAGGTATCTCTACCAGTCACTCCCTAACTTCTTTATGACTACATTAAATACTGATTTGCTAAGTTTGTATTTGCCAATAGTTAGTTTATTTTGATATTTTATTTTTATTCTTTATTTTGCTGTTTAGTGATTATACAAGAACTTCGAAGCTGATTGAGACTTCAGATGTGTTACGAGACGTGTTGTAAAGACCGAACGAGAGCGTAGCTCGAGTCATGTTTCTAGGCAACAAGTCGAGTCAAGAGATATTTGCATTTTAAGATTATCTGACATAGTTCGTGTTGTATATGAATAGACTATCCAACAAGCTTTAGAATTTTTCTTAGTTTTCATTGCATTCATCTAAGATTATTATACACAGTGCAAATAAAAAACATATCCAGTGGCGACAGGTGAACGTTAGTCCGGCGTGTCAGATGTCTTTAAGTACACACGAGTGCTGCTGGCTACGCTTATTTTATGCTTACACAACGGCTATCTCAAAACTCCGTTCGATCCGTCATTTTGATCACTTACGCTTATGTCCACACACCGTCCAACTGTAACCTAGCCTATCGGCTAACTGTTGATCGTTGAAGTCATTTTGGCTATTGTGGCCATTCGCTATAGTTGGCCGTTGTGGTCAACGTCGCCAGCGACACCAATATATAAGCGTTGGTGGCCTTTGTGGTCAAAATGGCTCATGAGACTGAGTTTCGAAGTGGCTGTTGCGGTCATGGTGGTCGTTATGATATTGGGTATGAGTTGGGCGATGTGGTTAAATTGGCAGTTGTGGCTGTCCAAGCGTTGTTGGTCGGTCACGTTGGCCGTTGTAGCCATGGCCACCACAGCGAAAAAGCGATTGGCCATCTGTAACCTAACCTAACGGCCAACTTTTGGTCGTTGCGTTCATTTTGGCTATTGTGGCAATTCGCCAAAATTGTCCGTTGGGAATAGCGACGCGGCGGCCGTTGTGGTCAAAATGCCGCATAGGACGGAGTTTCGAAGTGGCTGTTATGGTCATGGTGGTCGTTATAGTATTGGGGAGAATTGAGTAGCGCATCGGACGGAGTCTCGAGATGGCTGTTGTGGTCATGGTGGTCATTATGGTCATGGGTAGAGTTGGGTGATATGGTTAAATTGGCCGTTGTGGCTGCCCGTGATTCGCCAACTGTAACCTAACCTAACGGTCAAGTGTTGATCGTTGAAGCCATTTTGGCTATTGTGGCCATTCGCTATAGTTGGCCGTCGTGGTCAACGTCGCCAGCGACACCAATATATAAGCGTTGGTGGCCTTTGTGGTCAAAATGACGCATGGGACGGAGTTTCGAATTGGCTGTTGTGGTCATGGTGGTCGTTACGGTATTGGGTAAAGTTGGGCTATATGGTAACATTGGCAGTTGTGGCTGTCCACCCGTTGTTGGTCGGTCACGGTGGCCGTTGTGCTCATGGCCACCGCAGCCAAAAAGCGATTGGCCATCTGTAACGTAACCTAATGGTCAACTTTGGTCGTTGCGGTCATTTTGGCTATTGTGGCTGTTCGCCACAATTGTCCGTTGTGGTCAGTGATGCGGTGGCCGTTGTGGTTAAAATGGCGCATCGGACGGAGTTTCGAGATGGCTGTTGTTATCATAGTGGTCATTATAGTCATGGGTAGAGTTGGAGTCATGGTTAAATTGGCAGTTGTGGCTGTCCGTGGATTGGGTATCATTTGCTACAATTGGCCGTTGTGGTTTGCGACGACAATACATAAGCGTCGGTAGCCGTTGTGGTTAAAATGGCGCATGGGACGTATTTTCGAGATGGCTGCTGTGGTCACTATCACCGTTATGGTGATGGATCGAGTTGACCGATATGGTCAAATTAGTCGATGTGGCTGTCCGCACGTTGTTGACCGTGGTGGCCATGACCACAACAGCTAAAATAGCGATTGGCCATTGTGGGGTTTAAAAAGTTTGTAGGTAGCCATAAAATGGGGTAGGTATGCAATTTTATTATTTTCTGATAATTATTCTTAAATATAAATATTAACGACGAAAGTGATTTAAGCTTAACGAAATTCATTTACGGTTAGTTGTCTGTAAAAGTAACTCTAATCTTCATTTTTTAAAAAACAAAAGTGGCGATTTTCGCCCAAGGCTTAAGGCGCCGATGTCCGGCGCTGTCCTATCTGCGTAAAATTTGTCCTGTCCGAAATTTAATTAACTTATAATTAACCTTATCTATGTATATGCAAACAGGATCATAAGAGAGACAGACAAACCAATCAAATGTGAGCTTTACCTTCCTGTACAAATAGTATATTACAATACAAGTGTGGAAAGAGCTTTATTACAAAACGAGTATGAAAGTTGTGTCCGCAATAGTACTATTTTTTTATGAAAGTCTATAATCTTGAATGCTAAAATGAATGCTTGCTATCTATAAAAGCTCCCAATATGTGAAATATTCAATCCTTGCAAACCTAAAGCTTTGAGATTGTAACATTTTAACTAAAAGACAACTTTAATATTTACGTCAGCATTTTTGAACTGTTTCTGAAACCTCGGTTTTATCTTTTATTAAACCTTTAAGTCATTATATTTTGTTACGTAAAGGCTTTTTCTACTGTTTAAAACTAGAAACTTTTGGCATCTGAAGTCAGTATCTTAATTACCTGAGCTTCTGAAACTTTAAGCTCAAGTTTTTATAGTTGGTCATTCGCATTCAAATTTGAACTGGGCGTATCCAATACACACCAAATCCCAATAAAATATACTGCAATCAAGTCTATAAAAAATTAACAATCCGGTTCGATAAAAAATAAATCAGTGTAACACAATTAAAATAACCGTTACACCTTGCTGGTTACATACCAATATAATGTCACTATTAGTACCAGTGTACCAATCATTGTTAGGACAATTTTGAATTTGCTAGTTTTGACATAAAACGGTTTTTGTATTTTTAACAGAACAACAGAAAAAGATTACAGATCAAACTCCTGTAATCGGTGTAGACATTAAGCTGTTATTTTAGGATGGACCAGTATTTAGGTTGACAGCTGACGACCGCTTCTCTCACTCACGGATGTATTTATTTTGTTTCAGGCTCCAAACTGTTGTTTACATAAAACCTGGAAGAAGAGACAGAACAGGTAAGTTTGTTCGTTTTTTCCCTGTTTTCGCTCTGATGATGCTATCGACAAATTCATTTTGCTCGTCATCATGAATTCCTACTTCATTATTTATACATTCCTGTTTTTCAGTTTTCTTTTTATGCATGCAGATTTTTCAGCAAAGATCAATTACTATTCATCTTGAAACTAGACAGTCATATATCTCACAAACAAGAACATTACTTATTATTATGAATATTAGAATGGGTGCTGGTAGATGATACTAACTATAGTTGCATATAGGAAGGTAGAAGAGAAAGAACCAATGAAGGAAACTTTTGAAAACATTTTCGCGATTTATTATAAAGACGTCAAGCAAACAATTGACGTGCATAAATCACACCAGTCGTAAATAACTTATCGAGGGGGCATTGAATTCTGAAGGTCTTTTAAAGTTGTGATATATTATGGAAATCACTGATTTCAAATCACACACAAACATCCAAACAGTAGAAGTATATGCCTTTTTTTAGACAGAAATAAAAACCAAAAGAGATCTCATTTTTCCTTTCTAAAAACGGGATGCAGTTTTTAGTCAAAATATTTCTATAAAGAAATTTAAAACGGCTATTGTTAAAATTTAGTGACAGTTGTCAAGAATTGTATAGGCGAAAAAGAAATGTGGTCCATTTGGGTGTGTGTGTATGCGAAAAAAAGGAATGTGGTACGACAATTTGGACAGAGTCCTGCTGTGAGTCTCGTTTGATGGTGTATATATGGAAATGTTAGTTTTGTAAAATTGATGGTTCTGTCACTTTTGTGAACATTATTGTCTTGTTTTCTCGATATTCTAGTTCAGAGAGTTGCATTTAAAAGTTAACAATAAAAATAACGGACATGCTCCAAGTCAAATCAAGTCTAAGCGTAGGTTTTAATGTGTAACAATAAAATTCTATTTTATTTAGATTACTTTTTGATTAACTGGTTCATCGTGGGATCATTGTTTTCACCTTGTGATGTAGAATTTTTATTGTTAAGTTACACCATTGCATTTATTCAATGATGTTGAGATTTAGGTAAGGTAATAAGTAGAAAAAGGTTTTGATTGCAAAACGTTAATCCTAACATAAAATGTGTAATTCTGATATATCCATTACTAATATCGAAATTTAATTAAAGACTTAGAAATAGTGAAGGCTTTTAAATCACACAGTATTTACTACAAAAAGCACGCAAGTTGCTACGAAGGCTGTTTTTACCTTTGTAGGTAGAAAAGGTCAGGATCAATTTAAATTTAAGTAAAACCTTCAAAGGCGATCTAAAAGCATCTACTTCAAAAAACATTGCTTAGATTTGACTGAATATTCAAGAATTATCGTCAGAATTATCGTGTTGGGCTGACATTGAGATTCGCTCAATTAGCGCGTCACTTACTTACATAAGTGCTGCCTGCCAGTTGTCAAGGTCGGGAAATATGTAAATATGAAAAATGTTTAATATCCACTTGTTACCCACAAAATGGGGACTGCTTATTGGGAAACGGTAACGACCTTTAACCGCAGTTAAATCTGTCGGCTGTCTACTAACTAGTGTGAGGTAGTGGGTCTCACAAGAGGTCTTCTGTAATGGGCACCAAGAGTCGAAAATAGCTCCAATATTTGCCGACAAAATCTGAAAAGAACAACACATTTGCGACTACTACCAATGTGTTCGACTTTTCCCAATATTGGCTCCTCGATAGCTGAAAATATATACCCCAAACACCACACATATAAATAATAAGACTTTAGGTATGATAAATAGTGCTTTATTATCAATTAAAACAAATTATTAGGTAAATCATTCAAAACAAGTCAACCAAGGGTGGTTATCTTTTAATCAAGGACAAATAGCCTTGGCAAAAATTAAATATAAGTTATTGATTTCTATATACAAATTTGAACGGAGTGAGGAAGGATTAATGCGAGCGGGACTATTTACACTAAGACTGACTTAACTTCAAGTCTCAAAAATGTAGCTGTCACGGTAAGTTAACGTGAATACCTGTGATGTAGATTGCGCAATCATTAATCGTCAGATTTTAATTGTTTAACATATACGGAGCAAAGGTTATACGTATACACACTCGCAAATATTCCTAACAAGGTAAACTGATAATATAATATAGGTATATGCAATACATATATAGATCTAAGTGCTACATACACACTGGGGAAAAAACATTTAACACTTAAAATTATAATATACAAATATACAGTAATGCTTTATAAACAATAAGGGTTGTCAAACGTTATTGTTGTTGTAAATAGTTGCTACAATATGACTGACTCACGATACAGATGCGTGTTCTTCGAACTAAAGACCCAATTTTATGCAACTATAAACAGTCAGTGCTAGAGTTATATGCTTCAACATAAAGTTACGCTTACGATAGTGAAGAAATAGCATGGTTTCTGAGAAAAGAATTTTTTGCTTCATGATAACACTTGTCCTTACACAGTTGGACAGTTCGGAGAGGCTAGTAAGGCTTATCCCGTCAGTGGTCGCTTAACCACTGTCCTGTGGGAAATCATGACGTCACCAACCAGCTCGAACGTAGCGTGATCCAACGAGACAACAGCAACCAAGTAACTGTACATCAGCAAGCTCAGCGTAGTGGTGTTTTAACAACACAAATATACGACAAAGTGCATGAAGTAAGATAAAAGAATTATATAAAATAGAAAGTAAAAGGTCTGTAACAAATAAAATCAATACCAGAATGCATCAAGCAAACATTGAATAAATACCTTAGATAAGAGGTGACCTTCTGAAAGAGTTATACCACTCCCAAATGCGGCTAAGGTCGATTATACATCGAATCCTATTAAATAATTACAGTATAAGAGACTGAAACTAAAGAAAAGCTAATCTACAAACTTACGAGAACGTGCTCCTAACCTTCAAAAAAATAACTAGCGGTAAATCACTTACAGTAGCAATAAAATTGGAAATCGCCATCAAAAATTAATTATCAATCTGCACAAATGCAATTCCCATTTCGCAACAATAAAAGGAAAATTAATTTAACAGCATTGTCACTAAAATATTCTTTAAAGAATTTTCTTCACACGAACGAGCAAAAGGAAGTAACAAAATCTCTTATCAACAACAGGAAGTTAGTTCCAAACAAAATGGCAACAAGAGGAGAGAAAATGCGAAAATCCCTAACGCTATACAATATAATATAACACAAAAGCATAGCTATACAGGGTGCTACGAGATTAGCCACGTAACACACTCTCTACTAGTTCGTCAGGCCAGTGCAGAAGCTATCTACGTGCTTACCCGTCAAGATCCACTTCCCCTTGGAGTCCCTATACACCTGCACAACACGCGGACTTTATACTGTCCCTCTCCGGTTGTACGTAAAAGTAGAAACGCGGTATTTACCGCGGTTTATTCAAACACTTATGCCATTGAGTGGATAACCGCGCAGTAATATATGTAACGCTTAATCAGGCGTTATCGTTCCCCGAAACAGACGAAATAATTTTCTCGTCGAGATAGGCTCAGTACACTTCGCCGTACACTGTTAGAGAGCACGTTAAGCAGTCGGTCCCGGTAATCACGCAAACACCTACCTGTGGCTATCTTCAAGAATAACACTTCGCCATATACCACGCATATATCTGTATGTACATATCAATGTTAATTATAACTAACATTAATAATCATTGCGAATTTACGTGACAACCGCCGTAAAGGCTTACTGCCACCGATCTCATTTAGGCAAAGGAATTCATCTACGGTCAATTAACGCGTGACTCTCTCAAGTGAGTGCTGCCAGTTCTCACTGATGGAAACAAAGTTGCTGTACATTCTCTACTAACTTTCCATGCTATTAACGTGTTCACCCGTCATGGTCCGTCTCCCGAGGGAGTCCCTTCATTGATAGTCCAGCATCAATGCTGGAAAATATATCACAGAAAGAAATATGTGAAAAGAAAAGCATTGTTGGTCGTTTCTTTCTCACTATTGGCAGAGTTGTTTGTGTATTAGTGAATATATTAGTAAAGGTACATATTAACCAAAAAATAATTCCTCCACTCGGCGAGTAGAAACTGTTTTGACCACTCACCGATTACCGCTCTTATTAAATTAGGCGTTAGGACATTTTTATCAGTACATTTACGTACATATCGAAAACACCTCCAAAATAACTAAATATAATAAATATCGAATTCTCAGAAAATCTCGTTAGGTTAGGTTACGTCAGGATGAAGGTTATGTTAGAGATTATATTTTTCCTTAATATATTTTCTGCTATATTTTTAACGTAACATAATATATTTTTTGGCCTCCTGTATTTTAAAACGTTTGTTTCAGTTTTGTTTACGTCAACTGTAGCTTCATATTTACGCATGATGTCGTAAAATGACAAGCGAATGTGGTAAAAATACTAAAAAACACTGGGCAATTAGAGATATTTAAGAAACCAACTGTTCTTGTAATAATTAAGTTTATGTAATAAAATACATGTTACCTAAGTTATTATTAAAAATATTTCGGGTTTTAATAGAAAAAATTAAAATTTAATTAATTTAAATCGCCGCAGCGCCATCTATTGTACGTTTGGAAACTACAAATGTCATCCAATAGCACACTATTATGTGCATGTTTTGAATTATTTTTTTTTATTTTCTATAAAACTTGTCGGCCAAAAAATCTTATACAAATCTCATGCGTCAAGTCATTTTACAGGGCTCCAACTAATAAGGCACTCGCCCTACGGGCTCGTGCCTTAAACAAAGTTGTCGCCCTGTAAAGTTCGACTTACCGCATTCGAGTGTAAATAGCTATTTTGCACTCACTACATGTAAAACATCAAATCTAGTATGTGCATACATGCATGGAAAAATTGAAATTGCGCACTCGTGCTTGCAAAAACTCACAAAAAACACTGCGTTAATGAGGACTCTCACTACAAATCCAGTTTTATTGGGGTAAAGTTCAGTTAATGAGATAGTACTTTACCTAATTATTCAAGCAAAATTCGTTTGAAAACACTAAAAAACCTTTAATTCAAATTGGCAAATGACATTTAAAAGAAAGAGCATTTGATCTACGACGGAGAGAAAGTTACCTACTAGTTACTGCCCACTGGTCATCGGTGCCTACCGTTATACATGCAATGTGCCTACTCGCGTACTGTTGAATGATAATAATATGTATAATTATTCATAATACTAATTACTGTTTTATTAATAAAGTGAATAAAGTCCAAAAAATTTATAGAAGCACTTTATTACTAATGATGAAAGGTAATCTATCTAAAATCTGAATGAAAACATACAAACATAACCTATTATGTCAATTTTTTTTAGCTGACTCACAATAATTATTGTTATTAACTATGTTAATATTTATACTGCAGTTGTCAAGTCTTCCAAATGATACCCCAGGAACCGCAAACTGAGCAGCATTAGAAACACATGAACTAGATGAAGACTGCATTGTTACCGTAGATGTGGGGGCAGATGGTAACCCAGACTGTGTCAGAGTCAGAGTCTGGGCCACATTAATTTTATTTTGGACACAATCCTCAATATAACCCTCCGCCACAGCCGAAGAACGCCAACCTCCATGGCGTTTGATCATTAATAAGTCGCCCCCTTTGTTGGCCAATAAAGTTGCACTGCTGCGTCTGAAGCAGTGTCCAGTATATTTTTCAGGCTCCTCTAGTTTTAAAAATTTTGCAATATAATAAGGTATTTTACCAAAGGTATTAATTCTAACTGGTGAGTTGATGCATTTACCATTACGGTAAGTATAAAATACTCTTTGATTTTGAGTTGTGACATGGCTTCGCACAGTGATGTATTTTTGAACAATATTTACCCATTCTGGCTTAGAAATAGCAAATGAACGACATTTGTATGTTTTAGTTTCCGGAACATCAACCACCATAATATCATCTTTTAAGGTGACATGGCTCATCAACATTTTAGACAACTCATCTCTTCTGAGTGCTCCAGAAATTCCCATCACTAGTGCTGCCTAAATCAGAAGAAATTTAAAATTTGACTTACAAAAAGTAGACAAGTTATACCTTCATCAATAGATATTCACCATCTGGTGCCTCATTAAGAAATTTATTTATCTCTTGTTCTTGTAAAACTTTGGATTTTTTAGGATCGTGATGTTCAGTCTTTCTCTTAATGTACGCAATCAATTTGGGGAACTTTGATATATCTATATTGTGTTTAACATTTAAGCATGATTTTAACATGCTGTACAAAGACCATAATGATTTTTTTTCGCCAAGTTCTTGGAAATAGGCTAACAGGCAATTTTCAGAGTATTTTGTTACCTGTTTACTTTCACACCATGT